>OU015497.1:164772821-164820321 GCA_907164885.2 Dolomedes plantarius | reverse complement strand
ATTTATTTTGTAGATAACATGTTGACCAAGTATCAAATGATTAAATTTATAGACTGCTGTGAAGTGTGGTTCCTGCCAAAATCAGTAGCCAGAGTAGCCGCCATTGTTGGAGATCACCGCTGCCACACGCCTCGGCATTGATTCAAAGAGACTTTGGATGAGTTCTTGGGGTACAGCAGACCAAGCAGCGTCCAAACGTTGCCAAAGTTGATCTGTTGTGGCAGCTGGGGATGGAATCTGGGTCAATCGTAGAGCAACCATGGACCACATGTTTTCTATCGGCGAAAGATCCGGAGAGCGAGGCGGCCAGGGAAGCAATTCAATCTGGCGATTGACGAAGAACCGTTGGACAATGCGTGCCACGTGTGGTCGCGCATTATCCTGTTGAAATATGGCTGTGGGCAAGCCCTGAAGGTAAGGAAGGACAACTGGCTCCAACACCTCGGAGATGTAGCGCTGGTTGTGTAAAGTACCGGGAATGCGTACTAGAGGTGTGCGAGAGTGATATCCAATACCGCCCCATACCATAATACCCGGTGCAGGACCAGTGTGGCGGTGCATAACGCAGCTGTTCAGCATCCTCTCTTCACGGTGTCTCCAGACTTGATTGCGACCATCGTGGTGTTGCAGACAGAAGCGTGACTCGTCAGTAAAGACAATTTCATTCCATTCTGCCGTCCACATCCGTCTGTCATCGCACCATTAGCGGCGAAGACGTCTGTGGTTCTGCGTCAAGGGTAGACAAAGCAATGGACGTCTTGCGGACAGACCACTCTGCTGTAAACGGCGTCGAATGGTACGCGCAGACACTGGATGATGCGTTACAGACTGCATGTGCTGTGGTATGGTTCGTGATGTGACTGAGCGATCCGTCACTGCCATGAGCACAATTTGCCTGTCTCACGTGAAGTGGTGCGCTTAGGTGGATGCGATCGAACACGCCGGTCCGTCGTACCCTCCTGCATTCAACTATCACATATCCGCATTACAGTTGTTTGGTTTCGTCCAACACGACTACCGATTTCCCTGAAACATAATCCACAATCTCGGTAGGCCACTATCCTTCCTCTGTCGAACTCGGATACTTGATCAAAAGATGATCGCTGTTTTCGACGAGGCATAATTGATCGTTTTTTTTTGAAAAAAACACAAGAAAAACACAATTGCCAAACTTGAAATCGCCGAAATCTCCAAGCCTTAAATAGCGCTTTGAAGTGGCGCCACAGGCGCACGTGATGTGCGTCTGCGCTGAAATTCTAATCCTTTGCATATCTCACCTCCGCTAATACATGTTGTAAATTTCATGTTATTTGCATGTTTCCTTCAGGGTGTTGCATTTACAGTGGCCAGCAGTGTATATATATATGTGTGTGTGTGTGTGTATGTGTGTGTGTAAGTAAGTAAGTGATTGTATATTTATATTATATGTTTATTATTTGTGTAACTGAATGTGGAATTTTATACGTTCATATAAGTACAAATAAGCAACCGCTGTGCATCATTTTGTTTGATTTTTTCCCTTTAAATCCATAAGAATTATCTGAAAATTAACAATATAAGTTAACAAAATGTGAGAATATTAAGTTATTATCTATACAAATCATAATATTATACTTCTAAAGTGAATGGAAATGAACAGATATGAACAGTAGTGAATTCGTTGTTGATGAATTCATAATTTCCGCATAAATGATTAGATAAGAATGCATTGATCTAAAATCTGACTTCATTTTTTTATATTTACGTGTAGCAGTATAATTAGAAACTAAACTTTAGCTCTGATTACTATTTGCTAGATTTTGCCACTTGAAATATGTGTCTGAATTATTATATGCTTTATATTTTTTGAGCCGAACATCCCTAAAATATTTTAACGATTTTGCTTCTGTTACGTAGATATTGTTTGCATAAGATAGTTATTTACTAATTGCTGGATTTCATGCATAAGCAAATTCTGAAAGTTTCTGTTCAAGGATTAATTTTTGTAAAGTTTGAGTTTTTAAAGAAAATTTATTTTGACGCAGTGCGTATTAATTAATGCACACAAACAGGCCTAATAAAAAACAGAAAAGTTATAGAAATTTTATCATGTCTCAACCTTTTATGGAACTTATCTGTTTAAGCCATATTTTCCCTCTGCCTGTTACTAAAAACAATCAAAAAATCTTTTGGTAAGCTACTGTTTCAAATATTTTTGTTTGAGAGTTTAAATTGGATATATTAAATACGGATATAAATGATGATAAAACGTGGATATATCTTAAAATAGGGATGAATATCCTAAAAATTAAGTAACGATAGCATATCTTTCAACGAATTTTTACTCTATTCTATTGTTTTAAAAATACGTCTACAAGTGGATGAGATGTCATGTCTCGTGATACACTATAACAAAAAATCGACGCACCAACAAGTTATCCGATTGCGACAAAAATTGTTGGATGTGAAGAACACGCACAGAAAAAAAAATTACAATTTCAGAAAAATTGACTGATTTATTCCACAGATTGATCGTTTAAAAGTGTGGAAATCAATTCTTCGCTCGTCCACCTCTGGCCTGAATGCAAGTCGTCACTCAACGTGGCATAGACAGATAAAGTTTCTGGATGATGATGCCCTGTGGATTTCTTGCCAAATTATCTCCAATTGTCGGGCTAAATCGACAACATTCCAGGATAGTTGCAATCCCCTTCCCATCACGTCGCAAATGTGCTCTATTGGGGATAGATCAGGCGACCTGGGTGGCCAATGAAGTATTCGGCAAGCTTGAAAACAATTTATAGCAACACGTGTCATATGCGTCCAGGCACTATCTTTTTTGAAAAGTGAGTCCAGGGGGCGCAAGAGGAACGGCAATAAAATTCGTAGCAAAATGTCGTCTACGTACAACTGTGTCGTAAGTGTGTCACTAATGACTACCAGTGGGGTCCAGCTTTCAAAGGAAATTGCACCCCAGACCATAGCGCCCTGTTGTGGGTCTGTATGGCGTGCAATAGTAAGGGGAAGATCCCCACCCTGCCCTGGACGTCTCAAGACACATCTTCGGGAGTCTTCAGGACACATTTGGAAATGGGACTCGTCACTACAGACTATACGTCCCCAGTCAGCGCAGGTTGATCGAGTTAAGCACCACTGTAATCGGACTTGACAGTGTACAGGCGTGAGGAGTAAGCGACGTAACGGTCGGCACGATCGTAGATTCCGATCTCTTAGTCGTCTGTGAATGGTCATGTTGAACTTTTGTGTGTGGGTCACACGTCGGATGGTTCATAACATCAAATCCTGTTCTGTGACAGCTGATCTGACAGTCACTCTGCTTGTCCGTTCTGTTGTGGTATTCGGTCGACCGCTGTCGTCCTGACGCTTAAATCTGCCGTTGTTGACCCACTCTTGCCAGCATTGTTTAATCACTGCGTCGCTTCTACCCAGATGTGGAGCGATTCTTGTCCAACCAGATTCTTGCCGACCTCTTTCAAACTCTGAAATATGCTCGTAAGGAGCACGAATCCTTCGGCAGGGTATTGTTACACACGATGTATGATATCCGCTGTCGAAATGAAACAGAAATATTGAACATCAGATCGAGAATCGCTCCTTATATTCATCTATCGCATGTGCACTTCTCATGTTCTGTAGCTCTTAGTATTCATTCGTTGGGCACTAAATTTTAATCATTTGCATGTTGGGTCGAAAGATCTTTTTATATGAAATTTCATAACAATCGGTAAACTCATTCTTGGTGCTTGGATTATTTTTTATTTTTTTTTGTAGAGCGTATTTGTATTAGTTTTTTGTACATTTGAACCAATAATATTGATTCATTAAATCCAGAAAAAAAGAGTAACATGGCACAAAAATTAAATTTTTCATATACATTTGTGTTATAACAGTATAAATAACACTTAATCTAATTATCTTAATTAAATTCAACGTTTTTCTTTCAAACATAGAATATTAATACATACACATTAATATTCATAAAATTATTTAAAACAATCAAAAAACCATTGTGTCGATCCACTATCTATGACCACAGGAAATATTATGACAACTACAGCGATGTAACTTCTTTACATTGAAGCAACGTTATCTTCCAATGACAGCGATTTATGTTTAGAAAAATAGCATTTCTAGAGATACTTACTTCAATACTTGTTACAAGAAGACTTTTGTTTCAAGTTACAATATACATTGAAGGGGAAAATCAACAAAAAATTAAATAGCGCAAATTAAATTAAGATTTTTAGCTTTTATTAGAAATTCTGTGGCATTAAATGTATCTAATAGTTCATTTTCCTATCAGCATATAATCAAAAGTTCTCAAATTTACTGTAACTCAATGTAACTGAAATTTCTTGAAGAATGGAAGTTACAAAAAAGTTAGTTGTAATACTTTCCAAATATTTCGGGGGGCTTGGGGTGCCTTGAGTGGATTGCTGATATGTTCTGTATATCCGGCATCCTCGAGCCCTGCATGAATGCAAAATGGCACCGAACCTGGGAAATTAATCCTCGGCTGCGAGTACGGGTATTGCTACGTAGTTTCCGGTTGTCAGTTTGATCAAAGGCGTATGAGCACTAGCTTGGGTCGCTGTAATTTATGAATACTTTCCAAATATTTTGCTTCTCAATGTCACTTGAATTATGTATACTTAGAGAATTATGTATCTTAATCTAAAACTCCTCTTGAGAGGTTTGGACAAGAAAGTATCTGGTAGAGTTAACCCCTCCAAATACCTAGGACCTTGATCGCTGGGCACTCTAGAGATTATCATTACATAAATAATTCCCCTTATTAAGGAATATTCGGTTAAATTTTTTCATCTTCAAGGAATCTAAATTTTGCATTACAAAACTAAAAGATCGTAGTTCTTTCCTTTCTGAGAGAATTTTACAGCCCCATGTCAGTAACAAGTAAATCTTTTGAAAAATTCCACTTAATTCCCCTTCCACACTGTTTGCTTTTCTTTTAATGAGGAGCCCATAGTAATGGATATGTAGGCTTCTGAGTACAGTGGATATGTCTTCCTTTGACAAAGAGAGCCTTCTTTCTAGGTTGTGCTCGGGGTAGTTTTGTCATTTGTAGATGGCTGAATTTTTGTCCGAAAATCATTGGAGACTCATAATTTTTTACTTTTTGATTTGGATTCACTGCAATTCAGTTTTCTCTAAATATTCATAGTAATCCTTCTTTTGGAATTATTTTTCCTCTAGTTTTCTTATCAGCTAAGCCATTCTAAGGAGCCCATAATGAGGGCAAAATTTTTGCTCATTCCTACTTTTGCATAAATGACCCCTCTTACTAGGGCGTGTTTTGTTTCATTTTATCATTCCCACGGAGAACTGACAAAATTATTGTATTCTTTGAATCGTATTACTGATACGAAAATGAGTCTAACCAATTAGAACTTTATAGGAAATATGGTTTCACACTTCGTATGAGTACAATAATTCGTTAGTCTTGACCAAATTTAGGCCTTTTGTTATGCTAAAAATTTTTTGAAATGTGAAATTTATTACTAACCATTTAGAAATTTATATACTTGCTTAGAACCTAATATTTTTGAAAACTTAGAGGTGTAAGTTTTAATATTTTGATTTTATTTGGTAGTTTTTCAAAAGGAAATACAATAACGTCACATCTTTAATGATATAAAATTATCTCCACTTATAAAACGATTTTAGCAAAAAAAAAGTTTCCATGATCGTACTGAATTTTAGCATGTTCTTTCCATTGAATAAAGAAGAAAAAATGGATTCGGCAACGGCAATTTCCTTGTCTGTTGTTAAAACATGTCATTAGGAAAATTCCCCATTACACCATACAATGTAAGCTAATATCAGTACCTTGAACTTAAACAAAGAAAAATAATCTCTGTTCTACTATTTCTATTTATTGGATTGTTCCTTTAAAAACAAAGCACATTATAAAGAAATGTCTCAAATAATTGGATCTCCCTTTCCAATTATTTATGAGAAAATATTTCAAAGTTATGGCTGTGGGAGAAACAGTTTCTGACATTCTAATTATCAGAACAATGAAATAAATCAAAGAACAGAACAAAACAGATGGTGAACAAATCAAATAGAACTAGAAATTCGGTTGAATTCTGAAGTTGTCAAACATTGAGTCATTATATAAATACTCACGTGCACACTCCATTTGAGCAGATGTTACAGAAATGTGTAACTGGATAAATCGAGCTTGATCCACTAGTGTTCCTAATTGCATGCTTCAATAAAATGCATTTATTTCGGAACCCCTCCGAGAACATTCTTTCCCGGCGTATTCCTAGAGCAACATCTATGGGACTGCGATAATGAGAGGTTATAGGAAATTATGCTTGTGATGTGATTGCTAGTAATGGTTCTCCGTGGACACTTCAGGAATAGGTTATGAACGACTGTAATCAGACAAAGCGGTTTCACTTTCAAACTCTATTTATCTATCTGCCGTGTGTTAAAACCACTTATGAGTGCACGAAAGCAGCTTGATTTGTTACATTTTGAGGGAGAACAGCGAGTTATGTACAGTTTAGTCAAATAGTGTAGAATTTTCCTCCCAGACGGGCAATTAGTAGTTTAACTGAAAGTATTCCCCTCAGGCATTCATCATATTTTATGGTAGATTGAAACCCTGATACAAATCCTAATAAGTATACGAAACAATGTATTTACATATTGTTAAGATATTGCTTTTTTTAATCCTAGGAAAATATATTTCTGTCATAAATTTACGCATAGATGTCTGACATTTGTTATATGATAATATTTGCCAGACACGACAGTTACGAAGGAAATAGCTTCTTCGAAACAGGAAATTTTAAGAACTCTCTATTTTTCGTGTTTGAAAAGCCCTGATTTTATTTCTGAAATTTTGCTTATTAAAATAGAAATACTTTACGGATCGAGCTATTCTATATAAAAATTTTATTAGAATTAAAAGTTATTTTAAGTAAACAGTACCAGGTAATAAAAAAGAGAGCAGCTGAAAAAAATTATTCTATGAATTCTTATATATTCTCACGTGTTAGAAAAATTGCATGTCCAGTATCTCTCCTTCCATACGTTCAATCCAATTACCACATCTGGTTAATCATGTACTTGACGACCTTCATTACATGGTGTGCAAAATTTCCGCTACATGGTGAGCTTCACTGTGTAAAGCTCCATTACATGGTGTGCGGGAGGTTATAGAAACTATACCTCCCGAACTATGGTCCCCAATTCCTAAATATTGACCCTTCGTAGAGATCTTACATGGAGGACTTACATGTTCAAATACAACCCTTATATTTTTGACTGGAATTGGACTACAGAGAACAATGAGACTTATTCAAGCTGCCAAAATCAGAAAAATGTTTTTCCTGACATAATATGACATGATTATTGGGGTGATGCATTGCTGTTCTATATAACCTGCGTCCTTTTGACGAGTGACTGTAGGATATGGAAAGGTGCAAATACTCTTAGGCGATGGTTTTCTTGCATACACCGGCCAATGATGCCTTCAGAGGTTACAAAAGTGCTGAAGTCCCCGAATGCGTGTAAACATAAGAAATATTTGATAGCAATACAGGACAGATACGGCTGCTTTCATAATTTGCTTTTTAGAATGCTGATAGCACTGCCTCAACGAATATTTTATTCACATTTGAACCAGAATATAATGTTTACATACAAGCATATAAATAGAGTCTTCTGCTGTTATATCAAAAGACCTTATTCGAGAGGGCTGTCACCCTGTAAACCGCAGAGAAATTGAACTCTCCGAAATACGACGAACTGTATGAACTATTGTTGCATTGCTGAATTTGTTTATTTGGTTGGTTGGTTGATTGAGAGCGTTACTTTCAACTTTTGTTACAGAAGGGCTAATTAGGGTGGACCTACAGTTTAAAGCCGATTCTGATCGACTACAAACCTGTAAGACTAGAACCCACAGGCTCTGGTACCGATGCCAGTGGCATTCGGTATTTAGCCATACGCCGTTCCCCCGGCTTGATGAATTTAGTTGCTTACTTTTACTTACGGAGATATCTCTCCCTGCCAGTGCTCGCTCTATTACTCGATAAGTGCATACAAGTTAACCTTCCTGCTGTGTTCGGGTCCATTTTGACCCAAATAGTATTTAATTTTGGAATAAAACTAAAAAATAACATAGATATTAGGTTGCCGCATCATGAATTTGCTGATTTTGCTATTCAATGAAATATACTCATTTTTTGTTTTGAATGCAACAAAAGCCTATTTGTCAAATAAAGTTTACGTACACTGTATTCGGGTCCTTTTGGACCCTTGTGTTAAATGCATATATTATTTTTAAAATTTGCAGAATTATCCTATTTTTAGTATGTAGAGTATAGAAATGACTCATTGAAAAAGGTAAACGCACCTCAAAGAACATTTTGAACCTTACACCAGGACCTACAATATACGCTACTTCAAGAATTCACAACGAACAGTCTGCATTTCGATTGTTTATTACAGAAGACATTGAGAAAAAATTTGAGAAAAAGATTTGAGACCTGAAACAAAAATAAAAGAGAAGTTGACAAGTTTTCATTGAAGCACTAGGTATGGCTTTAGTACTAGACCATATATGTAGAAGAGACGTGTTCCCACGACAAAAAGTTGCAGCGGAATTAGTGAGAAGTACGCAGAAGCAATCAAAAGACGAAGCAATTTCAAGCCCTGAAACGCAGGACTCGACGAACACTAGAAGAAAAAGAGGTCGCTGCTATGTGTGTAAATCAGATAATCAATTTCAAAATGTACGCATGAAGTGTGATAAATACATATGTAAATTGCACTTCAATCAAGTATGTACAAAATGTACTGATACAGTTGTTCAGTTATGAACATTTTCTATATTGAAAATAAGGTTATAATGCAGGCATCTAAGTCCATATTTATTTCATAAACATATAAAAGATTATAATTTTATTTCAATTCAATTTTATTGCTTTTTTTAAATATTGAAGAGAAGTTGTAATTGTAACAATATTTTAGATTTCTTTTGTGTAAAAAATGGAAATTTCTGATAATTTCCCTTTTACGTTTTTGGATTAAATATGGATAAACATACAAGAAAATTTGTATTTTATGTTTAATACTTTCTCAAAATACTTAAAGAAATTGTTATACACTGCTGGCCACCCAAATTGCAACACCAAGAAAGACAAGAGATATCACAACAAAATTTATTTTGTAGATAACATGTTGACCAAGTATCAAATGATTAAATTTATAGACTTCTGTGAAGTGTGGTTCCTGCCAAAATCAGTAGCCAGAGTAGCCGCCATTGTTGGAGATCACCGCTGCCACACGCCTCGGCATTGATTCAAAGAGACTTTGGATGAGTTCTTGGGGTACAGCAGACCAAGCAGCTTCCACACGTTGCCAAAGTTGATCTGCTGTGGCAGCTGGGGATGGAATCTGGGTCAATCGTAGAGCAACCATGGACCACATGTTTTCTGTCGGCAAAAGATCCGTAGAGCGAGGCGGCCAGGGAAGCAATTCAATCTGGCGATTGACGAAGAACCGTTGGACAATGCGTGCCACGTGTGGTCGCGCATTATCCTGTTGAAATATGGCTGTGGGCAAGCCCTGAAGGTAAGGAAGGACAACTGGCTCCAACACCTCGGAGATGTAGCGCTGGCTGTTTAAAGTACCGGCAATGCGTACTAGAGGTGTGCGAGAGTGATATCCAATACCGCCCCATACCATAATATCCGGTGCAGGACCAGTGTGGCGTTATCCGGTGCAGGACCAGTGTGGCCATTAGACAAAGCAATGGACGTCTTGCGGACAGACCACTCTGCTGTAAACGGCGTCGAATGGTACGCGCTGTCACTGGATGATGCATTACAGACTGCATGTGCTGTGCTATGGTTCGTGGTGTGACTGAGTGATCCGTCACTGCCATGCTCACAATTTGCCTGTCATCACGTGAAGTGGTGCGCTGAGGTGGATGCGATCGAACACGCCGGTCCGTCGTACTCTCCTGCATCCAACGATCACATATCCGCATTACAGTTGTTTGGTTTCGTCCAACACGACTACCGATTTCCCTGAAAGATAATCCGCAATCTCGGTAGGCCACTATCCTTCCTCTGTCGAACTCTGATACTTGATCAAAAGATGATCGCTGTTTTCGACGAGGCATAATTGATCGTTTTTTTGAAAAAACCACAAGAAAAACACAATTGCCGAACTTGAAATCGTTGAAATCTCCAAGCCTGAAATAGCTCTTTGAAGTGGCGCCACGGGCGTGCGTAATGTGCGTCTGCGCTGAAATTCTAATCATTTGCATATCTCACCTCCGCTAATGCATGTTGTAAATTTCATGTTATTTGCATGTTTCCTTCAGGGTGTTGCATTTACAGTGGCCAGCAGTCTATTAATTTAGTTAAAAAATATATAGTGAAAATATTGTCAGATATTGAAATTAGTAACATTGGGTCCAATTGGACGCTAACGCAGTGTGCGTATGATCGAAATGAACACAGCACGAAGGTTAAAGGTGTCTCTGAAAGATTTCGTAGGTCGTATGTTCAATGAACATACGACCAAAATTTCACTCAATAAATATCGGGTTCCCTGTTCCGGGAAAATTCCTCAAAATGCTGACGTCATTGAGTCAAAACTCCCTCCCGAGTTTCTGATACAGATCTGAAAAAAAAAATATGTGGCAATCGCGTTTCCCGCCTCCTAGCGGGCATAAAACCTGTCCATGACGCCGTTAAAAGTGTTTCTGAAAGATCTTGCAGAAACTAGGGTCGATGAACAGTCAAAATTTCACCAATTAATTATCGGGTTCCTGGTTCTGCATTTATCCGTCAAAACAGTGACGCAATATATTCGAAACTCTCGAATTTTCTGAGCTAGATCTCAAAAATATTAAAATAAAGGAACGATTCGGCATTCCCTTGAGGTTTTGGAGTTCGCCGAGACCCGGAGTACACAATATTGGGCGCTCGGAATATAACAACACTTGTCTGCAGTCGGCGATGAGAGCTCCTCTGAAGTTCTCTGTAAACATGCTGAAATTGCAATAGGAATACAAGAAATATTGGGTCTCCTATCTGCAGTTAACCGTCAAAACGTTACGTCATAGATTCGAAACACCCGAGTTTTCTGATCTCGATCTGACCAAAACATGAAACTATAGAGACGATTCGACACCCCCCCCCCCCCTGCGGTTTTGGAAGTCGCCAAGGCCCGGCGTTCACAATATTTGGCTACGAATATAACGCCCCCTGACGGCAGAGGGCAATCGTTGATCCGACGCCTCTGCGAAAACGGCGATATTGCGATCGCATTTCCAGCCACTTAGCGGGCATAAAAGCCACCCCTGACGCCATTAAAAGTGTTTCTGAAGGATCAACAGAAATTAGGGTAGATGGATAATCAAAAGTTCACTAATTAAATAATGGGGTTCCGATTCTGTAATTATCCGTGAAAACGGTGATGCCATAGATTTAATACTCCCGAGTTTTCTGAACCGAAAAAATAAAAGTATATGGACAATGCGACATCTTTTGATTCAGGAGGTCGCTGATACCCGGTGTACACGATATTTGACTCCGAATATAACACCCCTTGACGGCAGGGAGGCTCCGACACCTCCGGGAAGAGAGTGATGTTGCGATCACATTTCCCGCCACCTAGCGGACATAAATCACGCCCGTGACGCCGTTAAAAGTGTTTCTTGAAGATCTTGCAAGAACTAGGGTCGATGAACAGTCAAAATTTCCAGTATATTAAATCACTTGCTTAAATCGTTATACGCCGGTATTACGCCGCTATCTTCCTAGCGAATTATACAACTGAAGATTCATCTATGTTACCTAATATATTCAAACACATTAATAGTCTTGTTTTAATTCTTAACAAGCTTGATTACGTATTAATCTATACATAATAGGATAAACGTATAAATTATAAATTTAATTTAAACAAATTTCGCATCTACCTTTAATCATTTATTATTCACCATTAACATATTATAAATTTGTCCATTCGAACAGTTAGAACATATAAGTAGACATAATTCCTATAGCTGGATTGAGTTAACAGTCATAAACACATTTAGATTTTAATGGATTTTATGTGGTTTTTGTTATCCCCATTAATCAGTCATTGAATAAACCTGTTAGTCCTTTAATTTCTGTTCCCGTTGATAACTCTGATTCACACAAACATGCCTAGATTGAACCACTTTGTCGCCCTCCACTTCTTTCCCGTTATTTACCTTACCACGCTTTATATGCTTTGTGTTACCTTCATTAGTATATCGTCGAATAAAACTCTCGGTCCATCAAATCGTGTTCCAGTTGATTAGGTCGAAGTGTGTTCGGCCGTCAAGTTCTCGACCCTCCTTCATTTCGAAGGATGC
Organism: Dolomedes plantarius; assembly: GCA_907164885.2. Taxonomy (NCBI): domain Eukaryota; kingdom Metazoa; phylum Arthropoda; class Arachnida; order Araneae; family Dolomedidae; genus Dolomedes; species Dolomedes plantarius. The sequence continues at coordinate 164,807,921 of OU015497.1, read as the reverse complement.
TCTCGGCTACATCTCGATTGGATACTCGCCGGTTTAACCCCCCTTCCTGCAGAGGATTTCTCGCATGAAGGCGAGATTATAGCACAGCTCGGAGGAGATAAATTTGACGTTGAATGGTTGCCTTAAACCCGCAACAACGTTTACGCGCATTTTAGTTTATTTTGAATTTCACCGAGACGAAGGTGTTACCAGCAAATTATTAATCTTTGCAAGATCTAAAATTGAGATAGCCAGTTCAGTTTAAATAATTATAAATACAATCATGTAACACTTAGGCTTTTGAGTAGTAATCTCACTGAATTCGCTCTACTCATTGATAACCTATGAGAAAAAAATTTTCCCAAGGATTGTCGACTTTTATTTAAAGATATTGTTTTTAATACTAGAAAGACGGGAATTTTTTCTTACTAAAAAGACTGAACGCCGTCATTTTGACGGTTAAAAATAAAATCAAGAATTTAAAATATTTAATGTGTTTTTGATGGTTCAATACTTTAAATTTTGAACTATTTCATACCAATATATAATAAATTAGTATATATTTACACATATTTTTATGCAGGTATGCCGTGCTGACAACTTGGTATGGTTTCTCCGTAAAAATATAACCACGGTTTGTGCAGTTCTTATTTTTCAACAGCGATATTTTCGAGCCAACATTTCTGTTATTTGCAAAAGGGAGACGAGACGAAAAGTAACTAACATTTTTCCGGTATTATTTCAAAGATTTCTGCCTGTTTTCTATATTGCCGTCAAATTGACGGCTTTCAGTCTTGGTAGGTATACAACACATTTTCTCCCCTCTTTACTATCGAACATAACTTTGTAAATGTGTGTGCATATTTCGCGTAAAATTAGAAAAAGTCATAAAATTTCAGAAGCCTGAGGGCATAAATACAGACATAGCGCTCATTAGTATATCCGAAACCGTTAAAATGACGGCAGCCGCATCTTTCTAGTGTTAAATAGTACTTCGTAACAGTGAAAGATATTATTTATTCGTGTATCTTTTTCGTTCTTTAAAAAAAAAGCTAATAATATCAAACAGAAAAAAAATAATCAAACAGAAAAAAAAGTGACAATTTTTCTATTCTTTTAAAAATGTAAACATTAAATTCATAAAAAATCTATAGGTCATTTCGGTCAAGCAATATTTTAACTTTTTTTCTTTTAATTCTTCAACTTTCCATTACTCCGTAAGTACATTTTTATATATAAAACACTGATGTGGTAGTCCCAGTCGACATTACCTATGGCTAAAAAGGTGTTCTTAATCGGAGGTCTCAACTCCTCTTGTGGTCTTTACAACTGCTATTCTTCTTGGTAGATTCACCATTAAACACGTGATGCACGGATCCTGGTTTTTTTTCCTCCCCATAATATAGCGAGCAATCAGTAAGTGGTATTTGGCTAAATATCACTGAACCATGTAACATTTCCACTTTACTTTAAAGTCACTGATGATAACACACATACGACTCATGCGTTCTCTTTCTGTGACAGAAAAAACAGTTAAACTGCTAAAAAATATGTATCTTTTCTAATAAAATTGCTGATTTTATTTATAGAAATTCACTGGTGTTTATTCCGATTTGATTTTCGTTTGATAATGAAAATCAAAGGCAATTCTAAGAACATGTTGGAGTAGAGGCACCTAAATTTTAAATGATGTCTAATTCAATATTCAGTAGTACTAAGACAAGGATAATATTAAATGTGAACTGCTAGTCAATTAGCCCTAACTAAAGCAGGAAATGTCCTAATTTGTTTCATTAGTTTATGTATTAACTTATACCTATATTACGGGAATAAAAGACTCTTTTTGGAGAGAGAGGTGCATTTGATTTATTTTAGATGCCATATGTATATATAAATACACACACACATGCATCTCTCTCTCTCTCTCTCTCATATATATATATATATATATATATATATATATATATATATACAGCTCAGATTCAAAATATTAGAATAATTGAGAAAAGTAATAAGAAAGAAATTATTTTCCATTTATTTATTTTTGATACTAAGTAAATGCAATTAAATTTCTTATAAATTAAATCTGGAATGTTTAGATAAGATTTTAACATTTACAAAATATAAAATACAATAAATTAGGTATACAACAGCTTTCTGAAACACATCAAAATATTAGAATAAAATTTAGATTGGCTAAAAATATTAGAATATTTTATTTTACGCAAAAAGATTACCTTATGAATATGAAGTAAATGGTAGTTAATATTTTGTAGCATCCCCTTTAGCTTTAATAACAGCGTACAATCGATCTTGCATACTATATACAAGGTGTTTACAAACATTTCTATCAATATTAGACCAAATAGACTTTATACATGCCACTAACTCAGTTTTACTTGAAGTGTATTTTCTTGGAGTTTTTTCTTCATTATACCCCGTAAGTTTTCGATGGGATTAATGTCTGGTGAGTTTGGTGGCCAAGGAAGTACCTCAATTTTACGTTGGCGGAACCAATTCTTAGTTGACACCGAGGTATGCGGTGACGCTAAATCTTGTTGAAAGATGGAATCATGTAATATTCCAAAATTTCTTGATATATCTTAGAGTTAATCTTTTCGTAGACGGTGCATAACATTCCAGGTCCTTCTGCGCTCATGCAACCCCAAACCATCACACTAGCAGCAAATTTTACCAAACGTTTAAGGCATTCTTTATCAAATGCTTCTTGCTTCATTCTCCAAACTCGAATACCTTGATTACCATATGAAACACAAAACATAATTTCATCACTAAATAATACTTTTTTCCAATCTTCTTCGCTCCATAAACGTCTTGATTTACACCAATTCAATCCTATACGCTTTTGTTTTGCAGTCATGAGAGGTTTTGTTTTCGGTACACGAGATTCAAACTTAAATTTATGGAGACGTCTTAATGTTGTCGATTTAGAAACTTCAACTCCTTCTTCTTTCCATTTTCGGTGCATAAATCGCAGACTTTTAAAACGGTTTTTCTTAACTATACGCTTCAGTTTCCTGTCATCTCTAACAGATGTTTTTGGTTTTCGGCCGCCATTTCGGAGATTATTTTGAAATTTTCCATTTTTTGAATATTGTGTTAGTATTTTACTAACGTTTGATTGCGAACAATGTAAATAATTTGCGATATAAAATTGATTTTTACCGTGCCGATACAAATCAACCACACGAAGTTTAATAGATTCAGGAATATCACTCACACGACCCATTTTAAGACGAAAAAGCAAAAAACTGCAAAAAGAATACTGATTTTAAATAAAATCGTCTAAATTTAATCAATGATGCCACCAGTTATGAATTGGTGATAATTAAAGGAGAATTAATGTGAAATATTCTAATATTTTGAACCACTTGAATAAATATTCTAATATTTTGACTTTTCAAAATAATTTTTTCTCAATTAATCTTTTCAAAAATGATATTAATTTTAAGATAATAAATAAGTTTAATCAACAATAAGTTCTTAATAAAAAATATCGTTCGCATATTTGCATTAAAAGACATTAAATTATCAAACGATATTTTCAATTTGTAAAAAAATGTAATTATTCTAATATTTTGAATATGAGCTGTATATATATATATATATATATATATATATATATATATATATATATATATATATATATATATATATATATATATATATATATATATAATGTTTTAAAGGAACATATTCAGGAGGATCAGGAACAGGAATTAGCAGTTATGACCAGCGCAGCAACAATTTTAAAGATCGTTTCTGTTTTAAAAACAATTTAAAATTCGTTTTTGAGACAAAATTCAATCATTTTTATGAATATCCCGTGTTTGAGATGTAAGTTTTAAAAACTGGTGAAACATTGATTGTGGTTATTGGAAGTACTTCCTAATATTCAACTACTATATATATTTAATACCCCAGTCAAAATAGACCCGATTTTGACGAATGGCTAAAAAAAATATGAAAGTTTTGAAATTTGGTGGAGATGTTTGTTTAGGCATGCTAATGAACATACTAAAAATCCCCACCGATCAGACTTGAGCTTTCGTCGCCATCTTGTAAAATGTGTACACTTTTTTTGGTTTTTTGGAAATATCTTTAAAAATATTGATTGTATAAAAAACAATTAAATACAAAAGTTAAAGAGCATTAAATTATGAACAAAAATCATTCATAACATTTTTAATATGTCTAACAGGAACAAAGATAATTCACTTTGAAAAGAGCGCACTATCACACCTGAGACGCGCAAGCGCGGTTCCCCATCGCGGTGGCGGGAGATACCCGCGCATGTGCATACAATAATTAGCCAAATTAGTTTTAAACTAAATGAGAAGGTTTTTTGTATTTTTTCAAATAACTAGGGAAATATTAACTTTACGCAAAAAAAGTTTATTTCAAAAATTAAAAAACATTAAATTATGATTTAAAAACGATTCAAAAACGATTTTATACATTTTTGTTGTAAACCTAACAGGGACGAAGATATTGACTATAAAATGCGCGTTGATAATGGAGGTAGCTTCTAAAAAAAACAATGCACAAAAAACATATATTTTTTTAAGTCTAACACGACCAAAGATAATTGACTTTGGAAAGAGCGCACTATTACACCAGGGACGCGCATGCATGGGTGCCCATCGCGATGGCTGGAAGACACGTGCATGTGCATATGGCTGATACGGAACTATGTTTTATAAGTAAAAAATTAATGTCAAATGATGATTTCGTGAATGTAGGAGAAAAGGGGATCGACGCTTTAAAGAGAGCTAATGTCCAAAGAAAAGACAATAAGCATGAACAGTTAGAACATTTAAAATCTGTTTCGGTTCATTCGTTGTGTCGGATAAATTACACCAGACCAGGAAATATAAAAGTTGATTCAAAAAGAAATGCAGAAATCGCGTCAACATTCCAAAGTGAAGAGCGCGTGGTAAGTTTACGATCTTTTTTACCTCAGTTCGATTTTCGAACAAAATGTTTCTTTTGTACGGCAGTGATAGACGAAGAATTCAAAGCAAGACAAAAGAAAAAACCAACTGACAGACGAAGAACTATATACGAAGTTAGGAGTCTCGAAATAAAACACAAAGTTCTTGAAGCTGCAGAGAATAGACATGACCAGTGGGGAGAGGAAGTTCAGTGTCATATAATAAACGTTGCTGATTTAGTTGCAGCTGATGCGATTTATCACCAAGATTACTTCATGCCTTTTTTTCTACACACTGCACCAATCATTAAGAGAGGGCGGCCTGAGTCGGATTACGCCTCAGCAGCTGTAGACGAAATATCCTTCTTCCTTGATAATAATGACGACTGTCATTTCTCCCTACCTGAACTCAAATCTCAAATTACAGGGCTAGTTCCAGACGACATCACTTTGAGAAATAAGTTGAAACAAAAATACGGGGATGGCATTATTTTTGCTTCAAACTCCAAAAAAGTTACTGTCATATGTTTACGTAATACTGGAATGAAAGTCTTATCAAACTCTTGGTACGACAAAAGGAAACGAAATGATCGTGAGGAGCGTCTACGAATAGTACAAACTGCTGCAGCCATAATAAAAGAAAATATCCAGACACTAGTTTATGACACTCATTGCTACCCTCCAAAGTAATTTTTTCAGAGATGTGAACAATGGAATTCCAGAAAGCCCAAAATCTTTTTTGGAGCACTTGATTATTAAAAAAAGACTACTAAGGCGGAAAAAAAAGTCACTTCAATAGCTCACGTCATTATATCAGCGCTAAGGCCACGATCATTTATGTCTCCTCTGCTCAATGGTCTTGCTTTATTTTTGTACAAAAAGTTCTGCTCCAAGAATTTAATAACAATACTCTCGAATTTGGGATTTTTTTCTTCTTACTATGAAGCCCAAACACTTGAGATGTCAGCCATAAATCATCCGCATCCCCAAATGCGCGAGGGATCATTCTGCCAATTCGTATTTGACAATGCAGATTTCAATGTGTCGACAATCGATGGCCTGAATACGTTTCATAGCATGGGGGGGGGGGGCATTGCTTGTTTTACTCCAGCGTCAGCAGTGGAACCCGGGACGAAGATAAAAAAATTAACCGAACTTACATCCGCATCGACCGTAGGCAAAATGGGAATCATTCCTCTAGAAACGTTTGAAAATTTTCGAGGGCCTGGGTTACAAACAATTACTATCGAAGATTTGAATGTCTTAAATCCTTTAGCGGAAGATTTACCACTGCCTAAACTATCTAATATCTCCTGGATGTGTGCTAAGTGGTTAGGTCTTCCACAGATACCTGAATGGAAAGGAATTTCCATTATATAACCAGAAACCAGCCTTGTGAAAAGACCAAAGTAATACCCCTTCCTTTTGTTAATTTACCACGAAGCAAGTATGACACCATTTTCACTGAGCTGAAATTTGCTGCCCAGCAGTGTGTTAAAATGCACCAAAAGTCTTGCATACTCACGTTTGACCAACCACTGTATATTAAAGCTCGAGAGATAGTCGCAGCAACATCCAATCCATTATTATCAAGTTGTATTGTGAGGCTTGGTGGATTCCATCTTTTAATGTCATTCTTAGGCTGCATTGGGTACATAATGGCTGGAAGTGGGTTGAAAGAAATACTAACTTTGATTTATGCACCTACGTCAGTAGAAAAAATTTTGCCTGGCCATGCATATGCTAGGACGTCTGTGAAGTTGGCCCCCCGACATTGAGATATCCAAATTTTGAAAACGGCATTCGTTTGAGCGTCGTTTGAGCGTGTTTGAGCGCCAAAAATTTTCGTTTGAGCGCAATTTTTAAAAAAGTTATGAGCATTTCATTTTTTGGCGGGAAAAACACCTAGCCCCCCCCGACATTGAGATATTTAAATTTTGAAAACGGCATTCGTTTGAGCGTCGTTTGAGCGTGTTTGAGCGCCAAAAATTTTCGTTTGACCGCAATTTTTAAAAAAGTTATGAGCATTTCATTTTTTGGCGGGAAAAACACCTAGCCCCCCCGACATTGAGATATTTAAATTTTGAAAACGGCATTCGTTTGAGCGTCGTTTGAGCGTGTTTGAGCGCCAAAAATTTTCGTTTGAGCGCCATTTTTAAAAGAGTTATGAGCATTTCTTTTTTTGGCGGGAAAAACACCTAGCCCTCCCCTCCCGTCACATTGAGATATTCAGAGAACGGGAAAAACAGAGCGGCATGAAATTTCGTGTCGGGGAAATGGCGAAAAAAAGGGGGGGGAAATTAGGTGTCTGCGAAACGGAACGGACACCTCCAAATATGGCGGGTCCAATGGATAAGACAATGAAAGAGGCGCCAAAATGAGGCAGAGTAAAAATACGAAATTATCAACAAATAACGATAAAATATAATAGTAACTAATAATAGCAAATAGTTTCAAACTAGTTGATATAGTTTAGGCAGGCCTCAGACAACAGTGTTTAATGCATTTATGAAATTTTTCAATACATTCAAAAATCCATTGATTCGTTCTTAATATTTCTTATACTTTAAAAAAGATGAACTTGAAAGAAAGTTTTCGTATCTCTGTCCTGTATATATTTACTTACCTTTTTCTCTTTCCCTATATATATACCTAAAACTAAATACCCGTGCTTCACAACAGAATACATTACTACCACCAATCATGTAATCGGGTTCCATTAATTTAAATTAACTTCAGTAGTAAAGTGTTGTCATTTCTTTTGAGGAGTTAACCCTACAATTTAATGACGATCCAACATTAAATAAGGGTTTTTAGATTTATATTTATTTCTTAATTTTGGGAGCCTTATGACCCTTCTGGATTTTTTAGCTTTCTTAGTACCTAGGGCCTAAGAGATATTCAAATTTTGAGAACGGCATTCATTTGAGCGTGTTTGAGCGCCAAAAATTTTCGTTTGAGTGCCATTTGTAAAAGAGTTACGTGCATTTTAATTTTTAGCGGGCAAAAACTCCTAGCCCCCCCCCCCCCAACATTGAGATATTCGATTTTTGAAAACGGCATTCGTTTGAGCGTGTTTGAGCTATATTTGCTGTCAACATAATCTTAAAATTGGAAACGTTTTAACGATCAACTAACTATTGGAACCATTTGTTTTCAATTACCTGACTTCAATGTGGAATATTTTAATTACCCAGTGGCGTAGCGAGAGGGGGGCAAGGTGGTCTATCATGCCCCGGGCGCCACTTGCAGAGGGGCGCCAAATGCAACCTAAGACCATTGGACCCTTTGGTCCCCAAGACCACGAGGGGCGCCAAAAAGGTAATGTGCCCCGGGCGCCAGTTATGCTCGCTACGCCACTGTAATTACCATATTTAACTTTTTACGATAATTCATGATATGCAACTTATGCAAACTCTTAATAATTCTATTATAATGTTAATCTTTTGCTCCGTTCTATACGAGAAACAAAACATTTTATTTATTGTATATTATAATTCTGAAATTGGGATTCTTAATGCAGTTATATTTTATTGTAGTATTCAAGTGTGCATCAAGTTTTATACTTAATTTTTGCAAATACATATTTTGAGTGTCACGGCAATCACAGTTTTATTTTTCTAATCATTTATGTGCGTATAGCACTTTCATAATGTGTTTATAAAGTAGAGATGGTTACGATTATTGTTTTTGTGTTTTAAGCAATTTATTTATGTATATATATTCAGAATTGGTTATGAGGAATTTTGTAAATTGATGCATTTCAGCACTGCTGATAGTCAGTCATTTTTGTTCAAAAGTGGCTAATTTATTTTACATTAATCATCTTCTATCTTAAATTGTAATATTTTTATATTTATATATTTTAGGTAAATAAAGTTAATATTTTGATATTTGTATAGTTTAGATTCATAAATCTAATAGTTCGATATGTATATGTATCGAAGGAAAAAATATAATTTTAAAATCCAAAATATACCATAAGATTTCTGGTCAAACATTGTATAAGATAACTATGTGAGTGCAATCAGTTGCTAAATAAAAATAGTCGATATAAGAAAAGAAATGTATTCAACAGAATATTGCGATAAACTTACCGGCGTTTATATAGTGTTTAGAAAAGGTACAGTTAACTAGACGTCACTGGCACTACATTTATGGTCAGGCAGACAGTTTGACATATCCTTCCTCATTAAAATAATCTTTGCTTTTACCATATTTACAAAAATTGTGTTACAGTGTTAGAAAGTTGTAAAAGTTCAAATTATGGAAGTGCATCAAGCAATTGCATTACGTAGTTGAAAGTAATTTACAGCTGACAGAATTCTTGCCGTAATTTTACTGCTCCTATATTTTTCTTGATGTATTTATTGGAATTTGAAGATTTAAAGAGTCCTTGGGTAGCGTTTTTCATTCTCTATATAAAAAATACTTTTAGCCCGGACACCCTGTATATAAAATCCAAATACCACTCACTCACTGATCACCGTATCTCTCGAACCATGAGTTCTAGGAAGTTGAAAATTTGTATAGTGGATGCACTTCCGCTCTCCCTAACAATAACATTTAAGAAATATTTTTAAAAAAATCTACACTTTTAGTATGTGAAAAGGGACCCTCAAAATTAAACACGGACTGACTGATCACTGTATCTCTGGAACCATAAGACCTAAGAAGCTGAAATTTTGCATAGTGGTTCATCTAAAGCCCTAGGTACTAAGAAAGCTAAAAAATCCAGAAGGGCCATAAGGCCTCCAAAATTAGGAAATAAATATAAATCTAAAAACCCTTATTTAATGTTGGATCGTCATTAAATTATAGGGTTAACTCCTCAAAAGACATGACAACACTTTACTACTGAAGTTAATTTAAATTAATGGAACCCGATTACATGATTGGTGGTAGTAATGTATTCTGTTGTGAAGCACGGGTATTTAGTTTTAGGTATATATATAGGGAAAAAGAAAAAGATAAGTAAATATATACAGGACAGAGATACGAAAACTTTCTTTCAAGTTCATCTTTTTTAAAGTATAAGAAATATTAAGAACGAATCAATGGATTTTTGAATGTATTGAAAAATTTCATAAATGCATTAAACACTGTTGTCTGAGGCCTAAACTATATCAACAAGTTTGAAACTATTTGCTATTATTAGTTACTATTATATTTTATCGTTATTTGTTGATAATTTCGTATTTTTACTCTGCCTCATTTTGACGCCTCTTTCAATGTCTTATCCATGGGACCCGTCATATTTGGAGGTGTCCCTTCCGTTTCGCAGACACCTAATTTCCCCCCCCCCTTTTTTTCGGCATTTCCCCGACACGAAATTTCATGCCGCTCTGTTTTTCCCGTTCTCTGAATATCTCAATGTGAGGGGAGGGGAGGGCTAGGTGTTTTTCCCGCCAAAAAAAGAAATGCTCATAACTCTTTTAAAAATTGCGCTCAAACGAAAATTTTTGGCGCTCAAACACGCTCAAACGACGCTCAAACGAATGCCGTTTTCAAAATTTAAATATCTCAATGTCGGGGGGGCTAGGTGTTTTTCCCGCCAAAAAATGAAATGCTCATAACTTTTTTAAAAATTGCGCTCAAACGAAAATTTTTGGCGCTCAAACACGCTCAAACGACGCTCAAACGAATGCCGTTTTTAAAATTTGGATATCTCAATGTCGGGGGGCCAACTTCACAGACGTTATGCTAGGGCCATGCATATGCTAGGGCAGTCCGAGCTCATTTATTGACCCAAACAGCTTTAGAAAAATAATTTTTGACGGCATGGACATATCGGATTTGGAATGTAAAAATCTCCGTGAGTTGTTTCGAGATTTTGCTACTGAACCACCATCGCAAGAAACCTTAAACGCACACACTCAAATACGAGCCATCGAAATTAAAATGAGGAAGACTTTGGAGCACCTGAAAAAGAAAGGCCCAACTGCCTGTGGGGCTGGAAGCGTCAAGAGAAAATTCTTGTGCCCATCACAACTATGGATGCAGTAGCTCCCGATTCCGTTTTAAACATGGTGTTTTTCAACTGTAAGACTGACAATGGAGTAAAATGCGAATGTCGGAAAGCAGGCATCAACTGCACAACGGCCTGCAATAATTGCAATGGGGTATGTCAGAATGGCATCACCCCTGTTGATGATGACGATCGAATGAAAGAAGTTGATGAATGGACCGATGCTAGCGGATCCATAGACGATCTATACATGCCTGACGAAGGGGAGAATCCCGTACCGAAAAAAGCACGTAAATCCTGAAGTAGGTAAGCTTGAAGAATTATTCGCAATGGAAATCTGATAGTGAATACCCCCAAGTTTACTACATTCATGTATAAAATTAATAATGATTAATTATCTACATAGCCAAAAACATTAAGTCTATTTTCTTGTGTTTAAAGAATGCCGAAATGTGGGAGAGGTTAGATATTCAAAGAAGAGCGCCTGCAACGAGACTTTAAAGCTACCTCCATTATCAACGAACATTTTATAGTCAATATCTTCTTTCCTGTTAGGTTTACGACAAAAATGTATAAAATCGTTTTTGTACATAATTTAATGTTTTTTAATTTTTGAAATAAACTTTTTTTACGTAAAGTTAATATTTCCCTAGTTATTTGAAAAAATACAAAAAACCTTCCCATTTAGTGTAAAACTAATTTGGCTAATTATGGTATGCACATGCGCGGGTGTTTCCCCCCACCGCGATGGCGAACCGCGCTTGCGCGTCACAGGTGTGATAGTGCGCTCTTTTCAAAGTCAATTATCTTTGTTCCTGTTAGACATATAAAAAAATGTTATGAATGATTTTTGTTCATAATTTAATGCTCTTTAATTTTTGCAATTAATTATTTTTTATAAAATCAATATTTTTAACGTTATTTCCAAAAACCCAAAAAAGTGTACACATTTTCCAAGATGGCGGCGAAAGCTCAAGTCTGATCGGTGGGGACTTTTAGTATGTTCATTAGCATGCCTTAACAAACATCTCCACCAATTTTCAAAACTTTCATATTTTTTTTAGCCATAAAACCTATTTTGACTGGGCTATAAATACATCTTTTAAAATGCAGAATTTGCATAGTTTAAAATTAAATGAAATATAAACTTAAACATCTGCTACAGTTCCAAACTTTTTTCTACTGGAAACTAAATCTGCGGAGGAGAATTTTCCACTTCCCGTCGATATTGAACTCTCCTTCGGAAATTTATCACAACCGATATGACTATGAATATCTCATCAAATTGATTCTCATGAAATTCAGTATTCCGGGATGTGCGTGCACGATGAATTTTTTTTTTCTTCAAAGATTTCGATTTAAAATCAGTTTCCATTTGAATAATGGAAATTTCTGAGAGGGAGAGAGAGAGGAAGAGCGAACCTTTCTAAATTTTTACTAAAAGCTAATGTTTTAATCTATTGGTGCGTAATCGACCAAAGTTAACGGGGATGACTGCTTCCCTCAGCATAGTCCTTTGAGGGAACGTCGTCATCTGTCGATATCTTTCCTTTTCCTGGCACCTTTCGAGAATTAATATTGATTCTGCTAGGAATTCAAAGCGAGTTTTCGTAAACAAAGAGGGGGCGTCAGATTTTTCTTCCCCCTGTTTTATCTTTGATATCCCTCCGGCGTCTATACATTGGAAAACAATTCCGCTGTTGTGAAACTCTCCCTCCTCTTTGTAACCCTTTTCAACAAAGGACACACAATACTTCAACACGGACAGTGCATTCAGATAATTTGACTTCAATGATTTTAATTTCAATAATGGAATATGAAAGATATTTGTGCAGACATTCTAGAGTAATCTGAGATGAAGAGATGGTTAATTCTCTTTATAAAGATACAAAAGAACTAGTGTATATAGCAAAATTATTATGCGCATTTATTAACAGCTGAAAAGGAATTAAAGTTTACTTGTATTCTCTTTAAACTTGGATTCTATTAATCTAATATTTTAAAAATGAGTTATAGCAGAGCCATTAATTAAACCGAATGACTTTATGAAGGTTTAACGTATTTACTACTACAATTTCTGTAATAAAAAACCAAATACCATTTCTGAGGGAAAAAAGAGTATTTGTTTATAAATCAAGTTTTTTACTTAAATTTAGTCGTTTTTTTGTTTAATAAATCTGAAAACAGTTATGGTTGTATTGTGGAGTTACAATACATTTATCAATTTACGCAATAGAGGAGGCAGTTTTGAATGCGTGAATATACATCTAAAATTCTCTTTATAAAGAAAATGAACCACTCAAGAAGAAGTATTCAACGATTAATTTAAATATGAAAACGATTTTTGACATATTGTGGAGTTACAATATATTTATAAATTTACGTAATAGAGGAGGCTTATTTTAATAAAGAGGCATTTGACGCTCTGTGACAAAAGAAAATTGACCACTCAAAAAGAAGTATTCAGTTTCAATAAAAGAACAGTTTTTCTGGAGGAAATAAATAAAAAGATAAAAAATATTACACAGTAAAATTCTTCAGTAATGATGGTTTAAAAATACTCTGCGTATCTAGAATCAGCTAGTTCACCGAAAGAAAACTGTAGCAGATTCGACCAACCGTTTTACACTTGCTTCTCTTTTTCGTGTATTTGAAAGTCACAGACTATAGTTAAACATCTTCTATGCATGCTCCATTGAAGAGAAGTCGGGAGATGAGAAGGCAGGGGGAAAATGGGAAATTATCAGAGATTGTCTTGGGAAAAACGTGTCTATGAGATATTGTATTACCAGCTAAAAAAAGCATTTCGTAGTGATGTGCATGTTTGGTTGTCAAAGGAGACAGAGTGACGATTTATGCGATCTCACAAATGTACTGCTTAAAGGTCAGTCCGACGTTTAGAGATACCAGAGGTGATTAAATAACAAATGCGGGAGTTCCCTAGACCAGTGCTCCGCAACCGCCGTGCCGCGGCACACTAGTGTGCCGCATCTTGATTTCTTGAAGACATCTTGACCGCTTGAAGACATCTTGACTGTGCCGCGGGAATTTTATCGATAATAAAATAATTTTTAACCACCATATTAGAAATTTCTCTACGTCAAATATTCCTCTAACATTTTGCCAATATGTAATTTCTCTCGGTCAAAATTAAACACAAAACAAAAACATGTAGTTACCATACATTGTATGTATGCTCGAGCGTCGGCACCTTTTTGAAGTATCTTCTAAATTTAGAAAACGAGAATTTCAGATTCCCTGACTGCACATGCGCGTCAACTTGGACTTTCTCGCGTTCAGTTTGCTTGTGGACAAGGTTTGGAATAGCTGGCAACTAACTTACCACTATTTTTGGTTTCACCAATAAATTTTTCTTTAAACCAAAGGTAAGCCATATTTGGCGACTTATTTTCTTTCCTACATAAATTTTACAAACTTTTATTTTGTGTTGGGAGACTCATTCCTCCTTGTGTTATTTCATAAAACATAAAGCATATTTCATAAAACATAAAGTGTTTTATGAAATACTTCGAAGGTTAAAATGATATTTTATAGTCAAGTAAACAAATATTTTAAAGTCGTTCTTTAAAATATTTTTATTGATACTTTTTAATTTGCCTTTCAGTTCTAATTATTGAAATACTCGATTATAAACAATCCTGCGAACATAAGACAAACAGCTAGTAAATTTATTATTTGTTCACTAAACGCTTAAAAATAAATATTAATTACATGAATTATAAAGTACATTAACTGCAAATAATAATTCATGCTGATAATCATATCCACATGAAATCATAAGTTATAGGGGTACAAAGCAAACAGTACTTACTAATCTGTATACCTCCAACACAACAGATACAACAAAGTATACTTATGCGTCGTGATTACCATTTCAGTTATGGTGTTATAAAAAACAAAACATTTATGAAAGAAAGTATAACGAAGATTACATTCGATATGGATTTTCGTTGTGATAAAGAAACGCCACCTAAATTCAAACCATTGCAGCTACGCTAAGAAGAATAAATAACTTTTTCTTAGGCTGTTAGATCAAAGGCGAAAACAAAGGCTATCATTGTTATCATCAGTCACAGTTTCTGGTAAAACCTTGTATGCTAGTTACCATGTTGCAAGATTAATTGCACGTCAGAAAAAAACCACATATTATTGGTGAAATTCTCGTTAAACCAATATGAATAGAAATAGTTAAATCCATGTTTAGGCCTAAAGAAGTTAATGAAGTGAAAAAAGTACCGTTGTCAGCTGATACTGTTAAAAAACGTATCAATGATATATCGAACAATATTTTAGGAATACTAATTGGAAAACTTAAAGCTGCTCAGAAGTTTGCACTTCAAATTGATGAGTCAACAGACATTAAAAACCGAGCACAACTGATAGACATTGTATGCTTCGTTAATGAGGCGTTGATGCACCATAAAAGAACATTATTTTTTTTTTTGCAACGAGCTTCCACAGCGAACTACCGGCGAGGAAATTTTCCAAGTAAGGGCCTGTTCACATAGGAGTCCATTGCGTTGCGTTAAGGAAAAGATGACGTTGAGACGAAAATAAACCAATCATAGGCGTTAAAAATTTCATTGCTGATCGTTTGGGGGCATATGATTGGTTTATTTTCGTCTCAACGTCATCTTTTCTTTAACACAACGCAACGGACTCCTATGTGAGCAGGCCCTTACTGATGATTTTTTCAAAACCTATGAAATTTCATATAGTAATTGTACCAGTATTTACACGGATGGTGCTGCAGCAATGATGGGCAGTAAAAAATGTTTTATTTCGTGCATAAAACGACAAAATCCTAATATAGAAATTACACACTGTTACATACATCGCGAAGCATTGATGATCAAAAAGTTGCCTACGGAGCTATTGCAATCGATGAATCGATGTATTACTATAATAAACATTATTAAATCAAGAGCCCTAAATTCACGTATTTTTAAACTAATCTGAAGAAACGGTAGCGAATTATGAATCCCTATTGTTATACACTGAGGTACGTTGGCTATCCCGGAGTAAAGTTTTGGCTAGATTGTTTGAGCTTCGCAACGAGGTTCATGAGTTTTGTTAAAATAAAATGACTGAACTACACCAACTTTTTGGAGATAATTACTGGATGGCCAAACTTGCGTATATGGCTGATATCTTTGAGCACCTGAATGAACTAAATTTTAAAAATGCTAGGTTGAAGCGAAAATGATCTGACATGTTCCGACAAGTTAATGGGGTTTAAAAAAAAGCTCGGACTTTGGCAGAAAGAGTTACAAAAATGATCTCTAAAAATGTTTCAAAGGACTTACAAGTCCATGATTAAAAACAAACAATTAATTCTGGATGTGACTCAATAACATTTAGGTTTATTGCTAAAGAAATTTGATCACTATATTTTCACAATTAATATGGAGCAATACAATTGGGCAAGAAATCCTTTCCTAACTGATGCCGAAAATTCAGTAGAAACAATTTCCCTTCGAGGGCTTGTGGCGGCCCAGTGGTACAGCGCTCTGGTTTTCGGTGCTGAGGGTGCTCAGATCGAATCCTGGCGTCGCGCCACGAAATATGCCTCCGTTCGTGTCGTCCCTTCATAGGGGGTAATGCTGTCCGCCTATGTGGTGCCCTCACAATAAAATGGGCAGTAAAATTGCGGCGTGGTATAGGCAAATGTCTCACGACAAGTGCCTCCGCATTGGAAAAAAAAAATTCCCTTCGAATTCAAGAGGAATTTATAGAATTGAGGAACGACGGGACGCTGTAACTCAACTTCAGTGAAATGCCATTGGCTGATTTCTGAATTTCACTTAAGAAAGAATATCCCCGAATTTCTGACAAGGCCCTTGCAATTTTGCTCCCTTTTTCTACGACACACTTATGCAAACAAAGTTTTTCGACACTGGTTCTAATTAAAAATGACAAATGATCGTGTTTAAAGGGTCTTGACCATGAACTTCGAGTAGCACTTTCTAATATAGAGCCAAATATAAAACGTATAAGTTCATCAAAATAAGATCAAATATCTCATTAATAAATTAGTTATTATGTTTAAACTAACTTTGATTAATAAGGCCTAAGTAAAGACCAAAAAACAAATTTTAATATTAAAATTTAAAGAGAAATTTTTTTACTTGTAATCTATAACTTATATTTTTGTTCTTGTGTTGGTGTACAATTCAAAATGATGTAAATAAAACTTAAATAAGTGTAATTATCTAGATACATAGAGTTATTTTATTGTGTTTTTTATCTAATAAAAACATATGTATTATTGTAATTTATGTATTTGTAAGCTTTTATTTGTGGTATGCCGCGGAATTATCAATGGGACTCTGTAAGACTCAAGCTAGATTGTCTCCAAATATGAATTCGGATTTCATCGTCTCCGATAAGTAAGTGAGATTCACTCTTAAACGTTAAGCAGTGTCAAACAACCAATTGCAAGAACTATCCTCATTCAAGGGAATGTGCAAAATGATGAATTACCTGTTTCGTATCAAGGTCGGTATCCTTGCTCTAGTAAACTCTTATCAATAGCTTTAGGGGGCTGTGGGTGCCTTGTGTGGATTGCAGATCTGTACTGTATATCCGGCAGCCTTCAGCCCCACAGCAATTGAAAATGGATCCGGACTTGGGAAATTAACCCTCTACTGCGTATTCAGGTTCTTGCTACGTAGTGAATGATCTTCAGGTGTTTCATGGCCGATACTCGAAAGAGGAGGGGGCCGAGGTGGATTATATAGATTATCAATAGCTAGACTTAAAACGTCACACAACAAGAGGGGCTTGATGTGACGCTAAATGACATCCAGAAGGGCTGATACTGCTACCCGTACAATGACCCGAACCAGCAGTGTCATCGTTTTCATGTACCTTTCCTCGTATGAAATATCTGTATCCTCCTAAGCAGACTAAAGCCCATAAAAAGGGACAACATCATCACGTTATGACATCAAATTTTGAAAAATTAACCTGTAATACAATTCATTCTCTCTGAGCCCCAGAGCGCAAATTCTACTGAGGTTATCCGATTAAAAATTTCCAGGGACGTCAAAGAATGCTTTTGAGTTCTGGATGACCATGTCATTATTACAAAGGCCACAATGAATTTAATGAAGAAGAAGACGTACTGATAAACAACTGAGGTGTGTCTTTTACATGTGCAGGTTTGACAGTTTTAAAATTAAAAGTATACATAAAAATAATATATATATATATATATAACATTAAAAACCCCATACCATTTTAAAATCTAACATTATTCTAAATTCCCTTGGGCGTACGAGCTAAATTTCGCTTTTGATTCTAAGTTCCGATAATATCGAGAGAAAAAATATTAAATGGCTGCCTGTTTAAACGAAAACTAAACTGGCGTAGCGTGGGCAGAAAATTAAACGCTTTAGCGCATTTGTCACGCCTTTTCCTAACTTTTAACCAATTAAACCTTACTACGATCACATGACGAGATGAGTTTATATAAGGTTTGGGATCACGTACATGTACGCTTTTCGGATTTTGTAACTGTCACGAGAAGTTGTATCCTGTATTTAAAAAAATAAAAGATGTAGTTAAATTAACGTTGTGGTGTTTTATGTGTCCGAGGGTGAGATGAAAAGCGGGAAAGAAAATTAAACATATGTGATGCACGGCCGGGCGACAAGTCATCCATCTTTACCTCAAAAAGAAATACCACTCAGGCCTTCCTTCGTCGGCCCGTGCTCGTGACATTACATATATATATATATATATATATATATTGATGAAATAGGGGTCTATCCATTAACTAAAATGAATATTTCAGAATGGGTATTTAATAATAAGATCTATAATCTATTCTTAACAAAACTACGTAAAATATTTTAAAAACGTTTACGTAAATTTTGTAAGTGTACTTTTGAGAGCCACTGTATATATACAGGGTGATTATAATTAAAGTTTAAGTTTCAAAACGCTATAAAAAATGAACCACTGATGAGAATGACGTCAAATTTGAACGGCATGTTATTGAAGAAGGCGGAAAGCGTATGGCAGAAGAAAAAATTTAGTTTCAAAAGTTAGCAACAGATGGCGCTGTAAGCGGCAGAAGATGTAAATTAAAATATCTGTCATGCGCACGACACATTTCAGTTTTATAAAACCGCCAGGTACACGGCTGTTCCTCATTTCGCGTCTCAGACGTTCGCCATGGGTGTCTCACTGCAGCACCACGCTCTGCTGGTAAAGCTGTATTACAAGAACGATGATTGTGCAAGAGTAGCTCTGCAAAAGTTCAGGATACTGAAGGGTATAAAAGAAGGCGTTGGTCCAATGAGTGTCGTGGGTCTGAAGAAAATGATGCAAAAATTCGAAACGACAGGTTCGTTTGATTTGCAATCTGATAGAGGGAGAAAATGAGTGCATTCGACGGTAGTTGAAGAAGTGGCCACAGCATTATAGGAGGGATCGGCTGGTGGTATGCAACCGTATGCAGTGCACGAGGAATTGCCCGAACGTTGAACAGTCCTACGAGCACGGTGCTGAAAATGTACGAAACATCCTTCAATGCTATCCGTACAAAATTGGCCATGTGCAGGAGTTGCTTCCGTCTGACCTGCCAACAAGGGAGACGTTTGCGTTAGAATTTCTTGGTCGCATGGAAGTGGATAATGAATGGCCGTGGAAAATTTTGTGGACAGATGAAGCCCATTTCCATTTGACAGGGTACGTCAATACCCAGAATTGTCGAATATGGGCAACAGAAAATCCACTGGCAACGCACCTCGTACCACTTCATCCTGAAAAGGTCACGGTGTGGTGCGACTTTACGGCATCATTCATCCTACAGCCATATTTTTCTAGCAGACGGGTGCTTCCGGTCCTGTTACCGCTACCGTCACTGGTCAGCGCTATGCGTCTCTTTTGCGCAACCACGTCATTCCAGCTCTGCAACAGCGTGGATGTGTGGATGAAATCATTTTTATGCAAGATGGCGCTCCTCTGCACATTGCACATCCCGTGAAAAAGCTGCCGAGGCGCCATTTCGGAAATGCTCGAATTATCAGCCGTAATTTCCCTACAGCCTGGCCGTCCCGATCACCTGATCTTACTCCGTGTGACTTCTGGCTGTGAGATTATCTCACAGGAGAAGATGTTGTGTTCCGTGCTCCACTTGCAAATTTAGCGGAATTAAAGCCACTCATTTCGCAACACATTCTGAACATCACCCCAGAGACACTGCTATCCGTTGTAGAACATGCTCTTTGTCGCTTTCAACTTGCTGCACACAACGGTTGACACCATATTGAACATGTTTTGCGCCAGTCTCGTGACATTTCCGAACTTCTTTGATGAATGATTCTTATGCGGTATGTCGCCGCAAAACTCTTGAAACCGATTTGTCCCTTTCGATGTGATATGTACAGTCATGCAAATAAAATTACTCAACAATTCTAATTTGTCAATGCGTTTTAATGTGTAACTTACACCTTAGCCGTTGTTTACGAATCATTTCTCATTTCTCGTCGTGATTCTGCCGCTTACAGAGCCATCTGTTGCTGAAATTTGAAACTAAATTTTTTCTTCTGCCATACGCTTTCCGCCTTCTTCAATAACATGCCGTTAAATTTTGACGTCATTCTCATCAATGGTTCTTTTTTTATAGCGTTTTGAAACTTAAACTTTAATTATATTCACCCTGTATATATATATATGTAATAGCACGAGCGCGGGCCGACGAAGGGAAGGGCTGAGTGGCATAGTTTTGAGGTTAACATCGATGACTTGTCGCCCGGCCGTGAATCACAAATGTTTATATCATTTCTTTCCCGCTTTTCATCTCACCCTCGGACACGCAAAACACCACAACGTTGATTTAACTACATCTTTTATTTTTAAGATACACAGAAATACAACTTCTTGGGGCAACTTACAAATGAGTAAAGCTCTACATGTACGTGATACCAAACCTTATATAAACTTATCTCGTCATGTGATCGTAGTAGGGTTTAATTGGTTAAAAGTTAGGACAAGGCGTGACTAATGCGCTAAAGCATTTAATTTTCTGTCCACGCTATGCAAGTTTGATTTTCGAGTAAAAAGGCAGCCATTTAATATTTTCTCTCGAGGTTATTAGAACTTAGAATCAAAAGCGAAATTAGTTTCGAACACCGCAGGGAATTTAGAATAATGTTAGATTTTAAAATGGAATTTAACGCGAATGCCCAAAGGGAATTACAGGTTTCAAGGAATTAAAAAAGGGTTTGTAATTTGGAATAGTAAAGTGAGGAATTAATAGTTTTTAAATGTTAAGAGTGTTGAATTAAGAAATTACTAGTTTTTAATATTATAGAATATCCCCCGTCCGAGAAGAGGCTGACCTACAATGCCTGCATTGGAGGGCAGACTCACTCAGATGAGTGAGAAGAATGGGCATTAAAAAATTTGGAATAAGTTAACGAATAAATTTCAATTAAAGTTAAATTGCAAATTTTTTTTTTTTAAATCACGTGATGAGCTGACATAACAACATTATCAAATTTACTGAAAAATATATATAAAAATCACTAAAAAGAAATACACATAATAATAAAATTGAAAATTTTACATAAGCATGTTTTTAAAACCTGTTGAACAGGGACGTCTCCCCACACAACAAAATCTCAGAAAAAAAAATCAATTAAATTTAACTAAAAAAAAAAAACTAAGTTATCAAATTTTCACTCTACATCAGTTTTAATTTTGAGTCGACTCACACAAATAATAGAATATAACAATGAAAATATCAAAATCAACAAACAAACATGTTAAGTAAATGGAATAGAACATGACAATAATAATTTGAAGTTATTGTACTTTCCTCCTCAACTCTCACAACATTGGGGTGAGTCCAAAAAAGTTTCTAAGGTACACATGTTAGCTTATAGTTCACTGTCCTTGTTATGTTAGCTACAGTATGTTGCTTGAGAAAAGTACAAAAAAAAATCACAGTTCGGTAGGTTCTGTGACCTATCATCTCGCAAGTGCAGAATACACAAAAAAATCACAATATCTTGGCTTAAATTAAAAAAAGTTAGTCCTTTGTAGTTGGTTACATAAAAAAAAAAATCACAGTCTTTTTAGTGCTGTGTTATTTCTGCTTCACAAACGTAGAATACATAAACATCACATTATCTCGACTTGTTTACATATAAAGAAAATTAGTTCTTTAGTTACATAATAAAAATCACAGTTTATAATAAAAATCACACTTTCAATAAAAATCACATTTCAAATATATAAATTGTATATAAAAATTACAGAACATATTATTCATTATCTAGTTTTCGTATCTTTATTTATCTCATTATTTTTTTCTTAATATCCATTATCTCCTTTATTTCAATATTACTTATTATCAAAAAAAATCTCTTTTCAATATCCTTTTTATTTCTTATTATTCTCATTTCATCATTTCCTACATTCATTTTATTTCGACAATATTTATTCATTCCAAAATTCTATTCAATATTCTTTAGTTATACTTATTCATATTTATTCTAACTTTATTTATTTATTCTCAATACTTTTCACTTTATTTTCAAATTATTTATTTACTATTCATTTGTGTACACTTATTTTAATTCTACGTGGATATCCAATTTTTGTGTTGAAGGTACCTTGTTGTATGTGTGTTCCCCAACTCTTAGTCTCAAATTCTTTAATTCTACCTCTAAGCAGTGAGGGGTTGTGTTTATGTTTGTGTAAGAAGTGGGTTTTCTTTCTCCCTATTGTTCTCTGACTAATAAGGAGGAAGATTCTTTTTAGCCGTACAGTGGACTAACCGTGAATCTCCGACAGAATATGACTGCGTTGAAAAACAGCATCTTGCATAGTACAAAGATGGTGAAAAAGGAAAAGGTGCAGTTGTCATACCTGTGGGAGTATAATATATAGAAATGGGAGGACAAAAGGAGTGGCCATCCCAGCCCTGTGTTAGTCATTACTCAAGCATTTGGTCTTCAGCACTTTAAGTGACTGAGTTGATGAATTAAAAACAAAAAAAAAAAAATTAAATAAGATCTTAAACAGTTGGGACGACATCCAACGCGCTTGTAGAGGTGGGTGATAGGAAAGTGTATTCAAGGAATAGAAAATTTACTGAAAGGTTAAAGAAGTAGAGTTGTCATAGTCGGTGTTTAAATTGAGATCAAAAAAAAAATTCACATATAATAGTATTCTTAAGAAGAAAGTTTAAGTAAGACAGTTAATTTTTTTTTATTTTTTTTAAATTTATCTTTAGTAGGACAACACATAATTAATTATATCAATTAAAAAAAGTATAATGATGTTAAGAATCACATAGAAAAGAAAAAAAATGGATCTAATGTTTGTCATTATTCGTGGAGTAGTTTTAAGTTCTCTTCTGCATTATAATATCTTAATCTGGAAGCATGGACAATTTCAAAATCTTTTTTAGTGTGAAAATTTGGTTTATCAATTTTTTATTCAATAGAATTCAAAATACACAACATATGAAAGTATTAAACACACACTAATAAAATATTTCTAATACTAATAATAATAATAATACCTCAATATTCTCTATCAATTGCCATAATTTAATGTTAACGTCCAAATTTCAATTTCGAAACTATTATTCTATCAATTGACACAAATAATCAAAATTCTTTTACCAATACTCATCTTAGTTTTATTAAGTTAACCATGAAATCGATAAACCAAAATTAATTTTTCTTTTCTTATATCACATTTCGGTATGAATCCTCGTTGTATACTTTCGATATTTTCTAATTTGTATTCAATATTTTATAAACACATATCTGATTATAATATTCTGTTTTCTATTTATTTATTTTCTTCTTAACTAAGTTTCTTCAACATGTACTAACGAAGGTTCAAAACCAAATGTAATATTTCAATATACCAAATAAAATACACTTGGTTGTCTGTTTAACGACGTTCTACTTAACGACGATCTCTATTTAAAGACGATATTTCCCGGTCCCGGTCACTCCGACGTAAAAAAATTCTATTTTAAGACGATTTTGTTTCTATTTAAGGACGATTTTTTCTTACATGATAAACTTTTTCTTCAACATTTTATCTACAGGAGGGTTGCTTTCTGTGGGGGAGTTTGGTTTCAATAACAGACCCGGAATTTCCTTTATGTTTGTTGCAATCATAGACTTGTTGCAGTGGAAAAAACCGGGGGAGGGGGGGGGATTACTGTTTCTCGGAAAATCGACATTCTTCCCTGGTGGATCGAATTTCTTAGTGCGGGTGTGGAATCACTCTATTGTACCTACGATATTGTCATGTGATTTACGAACTGTCCAAAAGCACCCCTCTCTCACTCCTTCTGGGAAGCACGTGTTCATGTTTAGAGAATTCATGGTTGTGTGTAGGAGCTCATTCCAGTACGAATACGAGGTGAGCAGAGCAAAATGGCATCAAAGCGAAAGCATCTTACGCTACACGAAAAAGTGAAAATTTATTGAAAACTGGAAAGAAAGTGTTGGAATAACAAAAGTCCAATTCGCAAGACAATTTCAGCTACCCGAGTCTACTCTCAAAGGCATTTTAGCAAGCAAAGAGAAAATTCTTGAAGCAGCACAAAAATTTGGTTTGGGATCCAAATCCAAACGGCAGAAAATTCAATGTGGCCGATCAGAAGAGTTTGAGAAGGCAGTCCTGCAATGGTTTCATCAAGCAAGAGCATCTAACATTCCAATTTCCGGAGTGATATTTAAAGAAAATGCTATTATTCTGGCAGAAAAGTTTGGAATGCAAAATTTTCAGGCTTCGGCTGGTTGGCTAACAAAGTTCAAAGAAAGATACGGGCTTGTATTTAAAAGCATATCTGGCGAAAGTGGCTCCGTAGATGAAAAAATAGTGGATGAATGGAAAATAGTGCTGAAGGGGATATTAGATGGATATGATGAGAAGAACATATTCAATGCAGATGAGACGGGCCTATTCTACAGTATGGGCCTAATAAAACCTTAACGTATATGGGCGAAAACTGTTTTGGTGGAAAACACAGTAAGGAACGATTGACTGTTTTACTGTGCACTAATTCGGATGGATCTGAGAAATTTCCACCACTAGTTATAGGCAAATCAAAGCAACCATGGTGTTTTAAGAATATCACCAGGAAACCTTGTGAGTACCGCAATAACAATAAAGCGTCAATCACAAATTTTTATTGACTGGATTAGAAAATTTGATGCAAAAATGCATCGAGAAAAGAGAAAAGTTTTACTTTTAATCGACCGATGCACTGCACATACTCCAAATATCCCTGGACTTACAAATTTGACTATCCATTTCTTACCAGCTAATTGCACTAGCAAGTTCCAGCCATTAGACCTGGGTATCATTCGCAGTGTGAAAGCATACTACAGTAAGTCTTTAATTAGGAAATTAATAAACAATTCGGCCGACAGTATAAAAATTAGAAAATTTACAATCTTGGAAGCAATGCACATGATAACATCATCATGGAAAGAAGTTTCTTCATCCACAATAAAAAACTGCTTTCGCGTTGCTGGAATTCACAAAGAACTTGTAGTGGAACTGCAAAGTACGGATGTAGAAATCAACGAAGATGACATTACCCCTGAAGAATGGAGAAGTCTTGTTGAAGATGAGGATGTTTCAATTCAAGATTTCTACAATTGTGATAAATATGTTTTCACAACAGATTTCAGAAATGTAGAACAAATTTATGAAGGTATTGTAAACGAAAACACAGTGTCAGACGAAGAAGGTGAAGTTGTAGACACGGAAAACGAGACTCTGCCACCGTCTTACACAGATGCAATTTCTGCTCTAGATGTTCTTCGACGCTATATTACATCGAAAATGGAAGGTGACTCATTTAACGTTTTAGAAAATCTGGAAAAGATAATAACGAAAACAAGGCGAATGAATTCCAATCAACACTTTTTGAATTTTTTAAAACCTAATTTATTGTATTGTTAGTACT
Organism: Dolomedes plantarius; assembly: GCA_907164885.2. Lineage (NCBI taxonomy): Eukaryota > Metazoa > Arthropoda > Arachnida > Araneae > Dolomedidae > Dolomedes > Dolomedes plantarius. The sequence goes on along the minus strand of OU015497.1, from coordinate 164,782,037 downwards.
CTATTTTTTTCAATGTAATTTAAAATAACTTTTTGTGAATAAAATAATGATGATAATAAAAATAACATTTTTAAACATGCCAATATATTAAGAAATATATTGTCAGTCTTAAGCCTGTAAAGTGTGAAGGGAAATGTTATTTTTTCACAAATTCTGTTTAAGGACGATCTCTACTTAAGGACGATTTTTCACGGTCCCTTGAAAGTCGTTAAACAGAGAACCAACTGTACTTAAATTCTTAAAACACTTATAATCTCTATATATAGTAAATATTCATGTGGCTAGCAATGAAATTTAAATACACAAAACTTAAATTATAACCCTTCACTTGAAATCAAACCCCGAAATCAAAACCAAATTTATAACGGACGAGAAAACAGAAGTACATCATGATTAAAAATAACTGAAAACATTTTAAAAATATATACGATTCATGTTTACAGAAGCCAGATAACTAACCATATCAAATTTATATTAAGCAAAATCATTATTAAATTTCGTTAAAATTTGTTCTAATTGTATCAGAGTATCAATATCATTAAAATCCCAATATTTAAACATTACATACAATTTTTCATATAACATTCTAAGAACTTTTAAAATTTCATTGACAATCTGTCTTACCTTTAATTTTTGTTGATTTAAGACCGAATTTTATTATATGGCACAAAATAAATTTACTTTAGTGAAGATTTACCGCAGATTATTACATATTTTTCTGCAAATCCAAAAGCTGGAATAAGTTGCTGATGCAGGAACATTTTTCCTCTTCTCTGAAGCACCATTGGAGAGACACACAAAATAAATTTAAAAGAAAAAAAAAGAAAAGATGATCACGCTGTTTGACAAAACACCGCACGATAGAACGCTGATCCACCCTTTTCACTAAGAAGAACATGGCTGGAAATTAACTTTCGATTTCGCGCACACTCTTGTTGAAGATACTCGCGAAGAATTTAAATCCGCAATCATTGGTCGTCACACGGCAAGAAAAAAAAAGAAGCACATTTTGAAATCCGGATAGAAGAACGATGAATTTAAATCCACAATTACTGGTCATCACACGGCAAGACGAGAGAAGAGAGAAAAAAATAGGAGCGTCGAAGGCGCACAAAATTTTACGATGTACTCCCGCTTATTTCGTTGGAAAGACATTGGGATCTTCCCGCGTAGGTTCGAAACCTACCGACTTTTGTAATAGCACGAGCGCGGGCCGACGAAGGGAAGGGCTGAGTGGCATAGTTTTGAGGTTAACATCGATGACTTGTCGCCCGGCCGTGCATCACAAATGTTTATATTATTTCTTTCCCGCTTTTCATCTCACCCTCGGACACGCAAAACACCACAACGTTGATTTAACTACATCTTTTATTTTTAAGATACACAGAAATACAACTTCTTGGGGCAACTTACAAATGAGAAAAGTTATACATGTACGTGATACCAAACCTTATATAAACTTATCTCGTCATGTGATCGTAGTAGGGTTTAATTGGTTAAAAGTTAGGACAAGGCGTGACTAATGCGCTAAAGCATTTAATTTTCTGTCCACGCTACGCAAGTTTATTTTTCGAGTAAAAAGGCAGCAATTTAATATTTTCTCTCGAGGTTATTAGAACTTAGAATCAAAAGCGAAATTAGTTTCGAACGCCGAAGGGAATTTAGAATAATGTTAGATTTTAAAATGGAATTTAACGCGAATGCCCAAAGGGAATTACAGGTTTCAAGGAATTAAAAAAGGGTTTGTAATTTGGAATAGTAAAGTGAGGAATTAATGGTTTTTAAATGTTAAGAGTATTGAATTAATAAATTACTAGTTTTTAATATTTTATATATATATATATATATATATATATATATATATATATATATATATATATATATATATATATATATATATATATATATATATATAACTTTTAAATAATTCTTATGCATTTTATTGCTGTATTTTATAGATGGGTAAATCTGTTAGAAAATTTGTGACTATGTTTGATATGAAGTAATAATACTTACTTAAACTTTTCCTTACGGGGTTGGGATAGCATGTATCCCAAGAATACGGGACCAAGAATATATATATATATATATATATATATATATATATATATATATATATATATATATATATATATATATATATATATATATATATATATATAACACCCTTAATGGCCGTTCTAAAGATGGAATTGGAAAAATAGGCCCCGTAAGCTAAAGGTTAATTGCAAAGTATGCAGGATCTCACATGTTGAAGTAAATTGAGTTATAATTACACGTTAATGTGATATATGGCTACTACATATAAATATATCATTTCAATGTAACTGCAATATTATGTATTACTCATATAATATATTACAGTGTATTATTATGTGTCAATAATTATACTGTATACAGAGGCTGTTCACACATTTTTTAGACGATGTATATTGTATTCACAAAACTAAATTACATAAAATTCTTGTGTTTTAAATGTTCGATTAGACATCCCTTATTCTGAACTATCTTTCGACACCGCAATTTCCAGGATAATAACGCCTTTTGAAGTGTCAGAATAGGTATTCTATCCCATTCCTCCTGAACAGCTTTCCAGAGTCCTGTAAGGGTTTTGGGACGACGTTTGGATAACGCAGATTTTAAAAGTCTGAAAAATCCATGGGTGATACATCGGGAGATTTAGTAGGGATATTAGTGAAGGGTATGGCCTTGATACCAGTTTTTTGTTCCATTTCTTTTAGGAAATTTACAGTGGATTTTGATGTGTGACTGCTAGCTTTGTCCTGATGGAGTCTCACAGATTGATGGCACTGTGGGTAAAGCGATGGTATTTCATTCAGAAAAATTGGCGATAAAATATGTTCCTGATAGTATTTGGAGTTAATCTTGATATTTTTTTCCACTCTCTTTATTTTTAACTTGCCATTATAAGAAAAACCAGCAACAATCATGAATCCCTTAGAAAAACTTTCTTTCGATTCTTTGAACCATGTACTTAAATTTTTTCTCCCCTTTTATGATAATAAATGGCTCTTTTTTTGTTGCAATCATTTAAATACACCCATGATTCATCTATTGTGACAATTATTTTCCATTTTTCTTTGGATAAGTGTTTCTCATATAGAATTCTACAGCGTGTCCTGCGTTCAGCCATATGATTTGGAAGAAGACGATGCACATTGCGTTTTTTCGCTTTCTTAAGATTTAAATAAACATTTATCATTTTGTTTACAGTGAACACCGAGCAATGTAATGATTTTGCAACTGTCCTTTGACTAGGGGGATTTTCTTTTAACATTAAACAACGTACCTTTGCAATAGTCGAAGATGTCCGTTTTTTCCTTGGATACTTGTTTGGAATTTTTGTCCCACTTGAGGCTCCAATTTGACGTTTTTTTTCCTTTCTTGTTGACGATATTACCCATCGACGCTTTAGATATCACAAAACCATGACTCTCACATCGTTTTTGAATAACGGAGTATGCATATTTCTCTTCGGAAAGAGCATAAATGTGGCCTTCGAACCACTGCTTTGTTAAAAACGCCATTTTGAATAAAAACAAAACTTTCAAGCCGCAGACAATAATTTTGACTTTTAAAAACATAGTACAATTGCAATTATTTCTTTTGCAGCAAACGAATTTTTATTACCGCTTACCAAAATAGTCTAAAAAATGTGCGAACAGCCTCTGTATATTGCAATGTGGGCCGAGTAGAGATATATATACCTGAAAAATTGTATAGTGCATACATTTTACATATTGTTATTTGTTCCATTTATGTGTATTAAGGATAATAATTAATTAGAAACCATTTGAATTATGGATTTCATTAGTATCTGTAGGCAGACTCTTGTGGTGGATACAATTAATTTTATGGATGTATTATTAAATAAATATCATGTAATAATAGTAGATAGTTATTTAATCTTAAGCGTAGTTTACTATTATTTTGGGTCATATAATCTATGTTAATCGTATTTTTATTAGACAATTTTATTTATTAAAAAATAGCTTTACCGTTTGAAATTTAGGAAAAACAAACTTTTTAATCAATGAATAAGGAAGAGTGAAGGTGTAGATTGAAATTATTTCCAATCGACGTATGGAAATTTGCTAGCTATATATAATTCAAATGTTATTCAGTTGGATGATCTATAATCCCTGAAATGGCATATAGGGAAATTTGCATAATCTCCACATGTCAAAATAACATAGAATCTTCAGTAATCTTGTTTAGACAGTGGTAATTGCAGTGCAGAAATGTAAGGTAAAGATCGAACTAAGAAGGCATGACTTATTGAATGCTCTCGATGCGTCGTATAACGTCGAAGATTTAATCGTAGACGTATTTCGATTCATGTTTGCCATTTTAATGAGGCAAAACGGGAATGTTGAGGAGAAGAACGTCGTCAGAATTCGGTTTAAAGGAGATCTCGTTAGACGACTAATCAACAAATTTTGGCATTTAAAAAATGCAAAATAATTTTAGAAAGGAATAAAAAAGGGCTTCTCTGATGGACCTGCAAATTACTTCTCCTAAAAATATGGATTACAAACAGCACGTAAAAAAAAAGAATGTTTTAGTATTAAAAGGCATTATGTTTGCCAATTATTAGTCCTCTTCATTAAGATAATTATTTAATTTATTTTTCTGATCCTCTGAAATTACGATTGGGCTCAGTGATAATGCCATTTTCAGTCATAACATAATGATAAGATAATTTCCGTTTCTAAAGAAGTATTGGTAATGTTTGTTGTTGATCACAACTCCCCTTGGCCGGAAGTTTCAGTCTAGGTCCATATGGGCTTCGGGCTGAGTAGTGCGGCTCCAGTTTATAATAGCACCACCAGGATCGCAGTCCGACTTGGTTAAGTGCCACCACAATTTTAAACGAGCACCCACCCCGTTCCGAATCATCACTTCATGGCGCTACTGCGCGCACCTATATAAGAGTTTTAGCTACCCAAGGCGGTAGTACTTGTAGCCTCTGTAGGTGAGCTCTCGCTGTGAGTGAAAATGTAAGGTGGGCCGCTAGAAGAAGGCAGAGGGAAATAAAATATTTTTTTGTTTGCTTGTAGATTTGCCTCCGTTTCAGGAGCGACATCTGGGTGGTTCGTACCTTCCCCACACACTGACCTCATAGAAGAACTTTCCACACGGATTTAACGTGCCCATATCCGGCCTAGACATGAAGATATTTAACGGCACTTGTAGGGATTCGGTCCGAGCACAACTCAGTACTGAAAGCCGATGCGCTACCGATAGGCTACCTTAGGCTCTAGTATTAATAGTTTTATTGATCACTGATAACTCCATTTGACTTATCAATTATCTATTATAACAGTGATAGAAGTCAATTCACTCGGACGTCATCTAAACTCAGGTTGTAAATAATTCCTCCTTTATTGAATTCTGTCTGTTTCCTAAAGGATAATTCTTTTATAGTTTTCAATTCGTCTCAAGTCCGAGAAAAATTACGCCTATGACTAAAGAAAAAATAGAGTTAAAAAACAGCACAAATGAGAAAAATAATCTGATCGGGTAGCTAATTACTACTGTACTTTTAAGGGCCAGTCGTTACGTTTTGCTTGCTTTTAGATGAACGTGCTTAATTCATCCTGGCTGAATTGTTTGATCTCCCCTGCAAAGTTCAGGATATTTCTTTTGATGTATGCTATGATTTATACAGGCAGGATTGATGTATATTATGATGTCTGATGTGTGCAGGTGTTATGTATGTTTCAAGGTGTTACTTTACCTAGTATATGTTACGTGGTTTTCTTTGAACAATATCATTAACGGATTAACTGTGTTAATAACCAGCATTGCTGCTGTACGATCTTAAGTAAAAATCATTCATCCTGACTACCGCAAAATAAACTCTAACTTCCCATTTCAATCTTATTCCATTCCGCCTTTCGATTCACCATGGAATCATTTCTTAAATTTCATATAACCAAGAAGATCTGTTTGGTTGGATGAACCTTAGGCATTAGTTAATTATACAAGATGCGACAGTAAGAAATAATAAAACGAAAACTGACTGGCTAGAAAGTGGAAGTATTTTGATATCAGAATATTTTCACGAGAAGGAATAACTAGGCAAAATATATAAACAATTAAGAATATTTTAATTAATAATGTCTCATATCAACGCCTTGGCAAATGAATTATATTTCTTGCTGTAGAAGGTCATTTGCAACATTACAATTCTATGCATCGAACTTTCTGAAAAACGATTTCTAAAACTTGATCAATTTCAGATTTTATATTAAATTCTATTTCTTCCATTTTTTCGCCTTGAGAGGAAAAAAATCATACAGGCTCCCGTTAGCAACGATCTCACGAACATAAGGCAATGACAAAAATCTCAAAATAAAGGGGTAGAAGTTATAACATTTTTTCCCGTTTGTTATCTAGGTCCGAATTCTCAGCATGTTGTCTTAAATTGAATCTCGGCTTTTCTATTTTATTTAGTTACTATTTGTTTTCGCTGAAAAATCATTAATGCTATTGATACTTTGAATACTTGAAACAGGGTTTTTAAAAGAGTTTAAGTTCCAATGTAAAACAAAATTGTAGCATGTATTTTTATGTAAAAGTAAACAGTTTAGTCAAGAGAAACAAAATTTTAGTTTCCTTATTGTGTCCCTTGTTGTATCTTTCAAAGTTTTCATATATTTCCAGTTCCTTCTAACTACTAGTTAAGAGGAAGGACTTCTCTTTGGTCAATACGCAAATGAAAAGGTAAATGTGTACGTGAAAGGAACCCTCTGTTAAATAATCTGATTACGGAATAAAATAAATACAGGGTATCCATAATTAAACTTCCCTACTTTAAATTTGTCTACAGTCGAAACTGTTGTTCAGAAATTTATGAAATTTTGTGCAGGACACATTGAAGGGATGGGAATTTGTTTGAAAGAATAATAAAAAAATAGTTCAAAATTGCACCACCAGAGGGCGTTTTTGATGAATTACACATTTCGCCAACATTTACTATAGTTAAAAAAATTTATTACAACAAGACATGTCCAACATGACGGCCATCTTTTTCAGCTACCATTTGAAATCGTAAGATAGTGTAACCGTGATTGTTTAAATTATTTTATTTTATAAAATTATTGGGATTGGGAGTTTATTATATTGTTTTTATATTAATTAATTATATTAATTATGATTTTGATTTAGTAACTTATTGGTTCATGATTGTGGCTAGTACATTGATGTGCTTCCCAAATAATGGAAATTAACTCTGGTTATAATTACAAATCAATTTATTGAATATTAACACACATAAATAATACACTCCAAAATTACTCAATATTTCCTCCGGCATTTACACATTATTCATAACGTCCTTGCTACTAAATTAATTCTTTACGACACCTATGTTTGATTCATTCACTTATTATAACAATATTTCATACTGCCTCTATACATATTATTTTCAACTTTACTCCTACTAACTTAATTCATATATATATGCAAACATTATATTCAATTGTTGGTACGAATTATCGGTCTATTACTCAACATCTTATATTCAAAAACTATACTCATCGCGCTCTTATCTTAATTAGTATGACTACACACTGAGAAGCAATGATACAATATAAAAGGGAAACGCAAAGTCGGTACCTCAGCAGATGACGGTTGAATCCCTCTGGGCAGCTGGCACTCGTAATGATGAATTCGTCGTCTTTATCATCCAACGGAATTCGGGCATCTTCTTATCTGGAATACGGCTCCGTCGTTCATTGCAGACACTCGGCATGGGACACTGGGCGCTCGACAACTTCTATCTCTAAACTTTTACTGCACTCGAATACGGCTCCGTCGCTTATTGCAGACACTCGGCATGGGACACTGGGCGCTCGACAACTTCTATCTCCAAACTTTCACTGCACTCGAATACGGCTCCGTCGCTTATTGCAGACACTCGGCACGGGACACTTGGGCACTGTCAGCATCGGTTCACGAACTTTTACTGCTCTCTCCTCATACGTCTATATGCATTGACACCACTTCTACCTCTCACAAACTTCTGACTGACTCTCACTTCTCAGGTTATCTCTCTGCCTTCACACTATTTTTTATTTCATATATTTTCTTACTAATGTCTCCGCCACTTATAATTTCCATTGGTTATTTGGAAATTATCATGCCATCGCCATTCGTCCGTGCTGCCTCTCCTCAATCCCCTTTTACCAATTCGCGTCGAGGTCGGGATTTACAAATTCTCCCTCAATTTTAACTTTTTCCCATGCTTTGGCTTTAAGTAGGGTGGGCTGTTTTATGGCCATCATAAATTTTCTTTTATTCTCTTCTTGCAACTCACTCTCTTCAACTTTTATCTTCTATTTATTGCTACAAACACTATTTATAAATTTCGTTCCGGTATATTCGTTCCGGCTTTCTTCCCTTCTCTTTTATTGCCCTTTTTCTTTCTTGCATTTAACAATTATTTTATTTTATTTTGTAGTTTTCAATTCCCCTGTCCCTGGCCGTAACACTACTGTCATGTCCCTATGACATTCACCCCCTCTCTCTCAAAAAAAAAATGACTGCCGTCTCTCTTCCTCCTCTCACCATCGGTTACTCCAATCTTCGACTTCCGTGCTATCGTCTTGTACCTCTATCACCTTTCCGTCTCCCTCCTACACGTATCATTAGCTTCTTATCGTAACCTCAAGAGTACATATCATCTACATTTATATGATTCCTTATTGCATCGACAATATTTTCATTTAATTAATTATCTACCTAACTCATGGTGCAGTTAGTGACCTCACCTCTTCAATTTCGCTAACCATCTTAGGTTTAACATAATATTACAGCATATTCTTACCATTATGGATTAAGTACCAACTCCTTAGTATAAACACTTACCAACATAATAACATGTACACACATCAAAATACCACCAAATAATAATTATCAAATAAATTTACCAATGACCATATTATACGATTTTCTTTGATTCTCTTCTTGCAACTCACTCTCTTCAACTTTTATCTTCTATTTATTGCTACAAACACTATTTCTAAATTTCGTTCCGGTATATTCGTTCCGGCTTTCTTCCCTTCTCTTTTATTGCCCTTTTTCTTTCTTGCATTTAACAATTATTTTATTTTATTTTGTAGTTTTCAATTCCCCTGTCCCTGGCCGTAACACTACTGTCATGTCCCTATGACATTCACCCCCTCTCTC
>OU015497.1:164584073-164772721 GCA_907164885.2 Dolomedes plantarius | reverse complement strand
CAAGCGCGGATTTAGCTTAAAATTTTTATTAAAAACAACTGCAGATTTTATTGACGCAAATTTATTATTTTTATTATTTTTGCCTTAGGATGGACTTAAGTCAGTACTACGATTTATTTTATAGTTTGAATACAATTTTACAAAAATTTTATTTCAACACACAATAAAAAGATGAAATTTTAATAAACATTAGGAATATTATTGTCAAACATGCAATCCTAATTTGTACAAATTACCAAATATTATAGATCTGCTGCCAACATTGCTTAGAAGAAGCACATATAGCACGAAATCAAGATCAACTAACCGACTGAAAATGTCCGTTCAAATAATCAAATTAAAAGGAGAAGAAAATCCAGTTAATCAGAGAAGAAACCATTCCAATAATCAAATATCAAGAAATTGGATATATTGCACAAAATATGGATATTGTCCAAAGTTAGGTATATCACTGCTGAATATTGAATAAATCCGACTCTTTCCACTCTTCGATGGAGGTTTTCGATGACTTCAGTCAAAATTCCTTCTTGCGTCAGTGATCAACTTATCTCCAGAAATTGATCATTTTCAGGTGTGTATACAAGTCCCACAAAGAACAATATCTTCAAAGCTCCCCTGTTTGTCTAACGGGAATTTGGCTGTTGGAGTGCATGAGATAATCCATCCCAACAATGTCCTCTCTTTCCAATAAGAAATCTACAGCATCCCTACGATGGCGTCAATCGTTATGGTCAACAAACACCAGCTCGGAGCCAAAGGCACTTCGAAACGGACGCACACTGAAGGAATAATTTCCTTTTCAGAGCAGAACTTACTGGCTGCATTTCCTCAGTCCAGTAACTAGATCCCCAAAATTTTATTCACTATAATGCATCAGAAGATGCAGACGCTCATATCATGCAATTCCAATGATGTCTTTGCCTCACACATCGAACTCCACAGTGTTTGCCAAATACACTGCTGGCCACCCAAATTGCAACACCAAGAAAGACAAGAGATATCACAACAAAATTTATTTTGTAGATAACATGTTGACCAAGTATCAAATGATTAAATTTATAGACTTCTGTGAAGTGTGGTTCCTGCCAAAATCAGTAGCCAGAGTAGCCGCCATTGTTGGAGATCACCGCTGCCACACGCCTCGGCATTGATTCAAAGAGACTTTGGATGAGTTCTTGGGGTACAGCAGACCAAGCAGCTTCACACGTTGCCAAAGTTGATCTGCTGTGGCAGCTGGGGATGGAATCTGGGTCAATCGTAGAGCAACCATGGACCACATGTTTTCTATCGGCGAAAGATCCGGAGAGCGAGGCGGCCAGGGAAGCCATTCAATCTGGCGATTGACGAAGAACCGTTGCACAATGCGTGACACGTGTGGTCGCGCATTATCCTGTTGAAATATGGCTGTGGGCAAGCCCTGAATGTAAGGAAGGACAACTGGCTCCAACACCTCGGAGATGTAGCACTGGCTGTTTAAAGTACCGGCAATGCATACTAGAGGTGTGCGAGAGTGATATCCAATACCGCCCCATACCATAATACCCGGTGCAGGACCAGTGTGGCGGTGCATAACGCAGCTGTTCAGCATCCTCTCTTCACGGTGTCTCCAGACTCGAATGCGACCATCGTGGTGTTGCAGACAGAAGCGTGACTCGTCAGTAAAGACAATTTCATTCCATTCTGCCGTCCACATCCTTCTGTCATGGCACCATTGGCGGCGGAGACGTCTGTGGTTCTGCGTCAAGGGTAGACAAAGCAATGGACGTTTTGCGGACAGACCACTCTGCTGTAAACGGCGTCGACTGGTACGCGCAGACACTGGATGATGCGTTACAGACTGCATGTGCTGTGTTATGGTTCGTGATGTGACTGAGCGATCCGTCACTGCCATGCGCACAATTTGCCTGTCATCACGTGAAGTGGTGCGCTGAGGTGGATGCAATCGAACACGCCGGTCCGTCGTACCCTCCTGCATCCAACGATCACATATCCGCATTACAGTTGTTTGGTTTCGTCCAACATGACTACCGATTTCCCTGAAAGATAATCCACAATCTCGGTAGGCCACTATCCTTCCTCTGTCGAACTCGGATACTTGATCAAAAGATGATCGCTGTTTTCGACAAGGCATAATTGATCGTTTTTTTGAAAAAATCACAAGAAAAACACAATTGCCGAACTTGAAATCGTCGAAATCTCCAAGCCTTAAATAGCGCTTTGAAGTGGCGCCACAGGCGCGCGCGATGTGCGTCTGCGCTGAAATTCTAATCATTTGCATATCTCACCTCCGCTAATGCATGTTGTAAATATCATGTTATTTGCATGTTTCCTTCAGGGTGTTGCATTTACAGTGGCCAGCAGTGTATTTGACCTCGAGGAAACCGTTATGGAAATACATCAGGTTCCAGACCCACACCAAATAAGCTGATTTCTAGAATCACCACTGATGTTAAGTACTACACTCATCAGTATACATAGAACTTTATTCAGTTGTGTCTATTCCTTACATTCATTATGCTAAGAAATGATGTCTCCCTTAGTTAGGTGTTAACGGAACACAGCACACTCGGTGAAAGTCAAACAGTCCACCTCTATTTGGCCACCTGACAACAGGATACCAAAATAACCTTAATTCTGAGCTCCCTCGATTTTATTTTGCTATTTGTTACGTCCGATCCCTCTTGGTACGTAGGAGTACATAATAGTAGTCACAGGAAGTAGTTTTACTCGGACAACCACTGTTCGTCTTTCGATTGTCTATATCTGTCATTTCACACTTACGATGCTATGGATGATATTCCATACTGCTATTCTACCATACTTCGCACTCTTTGAATTTCACGAACTCCAAGATTATTTGTTCGCAGAGAAGCCATTAAGTTATGCTTAGTATGTCGCTGTTGGTATTCAAGAATGAAAACAATCTAATATCTACAGCAGTTCTATATTTAAATGGAATTGCTTAACCTGCTGCTTATGTCTATTACAATACTACTATGTAGTGCTTTATTTATCGTCGGAACTTTGCAAACTGTTACATGTACTAGAGTATGATATTGCGGTAGCATTTTCAGCAATATTGCTTGGTCCTTAAATTTTCCCGATCAGTACATTTTTAAATGACAAACATAAGGATTGCGAAATAGGAACTTGCGAATAGGAAATTGGACTAGAAATAACAGACAAAAATATATGTCTTTAAAATATTTTTTCTTAAAGTGCCTTAGAGCTTTTTACAACAGCTAAAATAGATAACTTACAACTAAAATAGATAACTTTTTAAAAAGTTGACAAAAGTTTAAAAGTTTCTTAAAACAAGATTGCTAAACGGAAAAGAATAAAGATCCTCTTAAATAAGAAAGAGTACTTCTATTGAAAACTGTATCTCTTTAAACTGAATGCATGAAAATAGAAAACTCTGTTTGATTTTTAAAAGTTCTTACGTGATCCTTTGAAAAGAAAGTAAAAAACGATCCACAAATGTATGAGGCTGTCAGCGGTCTATGTTGTGGACTTTTTCCACAAGGTTTTTTTTTCTGTTTGAGCAAAAGTTCCTACTTACACAAAAAATACATTTCAAAATATTATTCTGATATGGATTGAAGTGAAAGAAATGCTGAAGGCTCCACTACTAACTATTCATCTAAATAAATAAAATATTGAACTTTTTAAAGCTTTGTAAGGGACAAAATATAATTTATAGGTAACTTAAAACGTAGCGTAAAAAACATCAAATTTCTCAAAAATGATAACTTAATGGCAAGTAAAAAATAAATTATCTATCCTTATGATATTAATATTACCCAGTTCCATTTCAAAATTATACTTCTTTACATTAGACACCAGTAATATTTCTTTACATATTTGCATAGATTGCAATTCTATTTCAATTCCAGGAATTTGGGTTTAGCAGACTTTTCCGCGAAGGTATAAAATTTGTTTTAAAGCATCGGTTTCATATTCAACTATGGGAATTCATGCTGACAACTCCCTCCGAAGGAGAAATAACTTATTTCCTTCAAACACAACCATTAAAAATCGATAACATGGATTATAAATGGTTGTGAAAACACGGTATTTGGAAAACGTGACCATATTCTGTTACGTAAAAATTATATGTCTGTGCTACCAGAAAGAAGCTTGCGCCATTTAATTCAAATATAAAATTGCATTTTAAAAACATGAGAAGGAAAAATAGTTTAATGGTTTACAGATGTTTTAAAGAAAATAAAAGACATTTCACGCACACGTAAGAATAGTATCTCCGGAAAGTTACACCAAACTAGGATTGCCTATCATTAACAGTCGAAATGGGAAATAAATCGCATTAAAATTCAATAAATTTCTTTAAAGTATTTCTTTAATACATGCATCTTAATCACGAAAGAACTGATCGGATAGATAAAATAAAACCTAAGAAGTTTCTAAATAAATATAATGCATAATTCATACACAAGAGTAAAAAATTGGTTATGTTAGGTTATAAGTTTAAGTATATCTTGGTGTATCTTCTTTCTAGCGTAAAAGTTAGCGATGAAATAAGTGATTTATTTGAATTACAATTTCTTTTTTTTCTTATTTAATGGTTGTGTGTATTACTTGCATATTCTTTTCGAATATGATTACTGTATAGAAAAGCACTGCTCACTAAAATAATATGGCTGGGTTATGTTCCTTCTTTTCTGGCCAATCTGCAATATCTGTGAAATGTAACAATCAATAAATTGCATAGTTTGCTGTTTTCGAGGTTTAGAATGATAAATTTACTTCTTGTAGACTCTTCAAGAAATGCATAGATTATCAAATCTCCTTTCTCACTTAAAAGGTGCTATATTCTGTGCGAAGAAAGTTGTTTTAATTTCTGTCTATTTTAAGTGGTTTATTAAATAATTATAAGTAAAATTTACTAATTTGTTATTTCTACTCACGTAAATTTTGAGTAAATTTACGTTCATCATTTTTTCTTTTTCTTACAATCTTTAGGTTTCGTTACAGTAAATTATGTAACGCCTATAAATTTTAACAGAAACACAAAATAATGCCTTATGAAAACTTAATTATTTATGAATGCTTAATACTTGAAAAAGATATAATTTTCGCTCCACCAGATACCTCGTTACGCTTGTTACTTTATTCCCAAAACATGACCTTTGCTTGCGGTTGTTATTGTTGTTTATCCTTTAAAGGCCAGCCATAATCCCCGAGTTATTGTGTTACGCCTCAAATTCCCGAATAAGATCTGAATGCATATTAGAATGTAATATACGGCAATTAAAGTTAATAAATAGTTTACTCTTATGTATATCTAGGGAATGTAATTTTTTCCAAATTTTAAATGCTAAAGAACTGATACTAACGTACCAACAAAGCTGTATTTGACGAACAGCAATGGCACACCTATGAAGATGCTTCCTATTCAAAATGTTAAATTTCTACTGGAAAGTACAACTGTAACAAATATAATTTTCGTGCCCATAGAGGCGAAAGCCATATCCTTTCTCACCCCGAGTGGTCATAGTAGACTCATCCGTATGTTGGGAGATAGGTGAGTCCCCACCTAGAAAGAAAGATAGGGAGACAAGACAATCAGTGTATGTGTAATAGTGTACTAGGTGTACTTGTCGAGGTAGTTTGGTGTTAACAATGTAAACGAATCTTATGTGTGTCCAGTGTGGGCGTTGCTGCAATTATATGCTAAATTTGTGTGTTCTTAAAATATGTATTCGTCCTTTCTATACATGTGTTTTGTGCCAAGATTCCTTGTGTCTTAAAGTCTTTGTCCAGCTATCCAGATGTCGTTATTTACATAAATTAGGACATTTGCCACACAACAGAATTTGGAAAACAAAATGTATTTTCAAAAGGATCGACATCTGAAGCAAATATACAGATTAAACACACACAGTGAACGATTGAACAAAAGGGAAGATAACATGTCTCGTTTAATAAACGTTATAGGAAAAGTAAATATTGTTCCTCATTCTGAATTAAATCCTTTCAGGACTGCCACACACTCTACAGAATGGAGATGCAAATGTATTATCACACTTGAACGGAAGTTTCATACTTTAAAATTTCGATCTTTGCGATAAACTTTATTGTTAGGTCTTCAATCTTTGGGTGAGACAAAGTCAAAGTAAAGTAAGTACCAAAAAAATGACTATGGAGATAATTGTGAAATCTTAAACTGTAGATAGTACATGGGCCTCGAAACATTTTTTTCGTCTTAGTTGTAGTAAGGAAAATGCATTTTTATTCCTTATTAATGCTTTGAGCAATTAAACTAAAAACCTAAGAAGAAAAACAAATTTTTAAGATCACATTTTACACATATATATTGTATTATAATTGTTTCCTCCTACCAACCCTACAGATGAACTAACACTTAGCTCCTTTCTCTATAAACAGTAGGATACATTTAAGGTTACAAAACACGACTTAGCACAAATTTGCCAAAATTGTGCTTACTTCACTTTACATTTGATCCAACCAATTGCTGACCATTCTCGTTTCGGGTTTAGAAGAGAAAGAGTCGATCGAAACTGTGATTTTTTATTTAAAAAATACTCCTTGGAATTTAAAAGGGAGGGAATAATTTTACGGTCCCAAATCATGCTGATTCAGTGGCTATGTTAGCATGTAAGGAACTTTTTCATTGATAGTCCTCCCGAGAAAGAAATCCCACACTTATATGTCGTTCTGAAATTTCATCGCAGTGTATTAATCCCCCCTTTCTCTCCGAAACCCAAAATAATAAAGTGAAATTTGTGCTCATTGCCTTTAACAAATGGATCATTTTCATGTATAATACGTGAAAAGATTGGTGAAATGGAGAATTTATCCTCTTGTTCTATTAGTGAGATGTATTACAAATGAATAACTCTCCATTCCAGTTGTTCTCTGCAGAGTTTCATAAAAAATTCTCCCACCCTGCTTTTAACACAACGAGGTGCGTTTTTCTCCCAGTCTGAGTTGGCGGGCGTCTAAGATCGAAGTATTTGCATTAGCATCGTCAGCATTAGTTATTGATGGCTCGCAATCCGATTAATGGTTATTGATGGGTTCCCTCCCGCTGACTTCAACAATCTCTTAGTGTAGTTATTATTAGGAGATGAATTTTCTGTTGAGTTTGATGAGAAAGGACTGCGCAGACAAATAATGCTGTCAAGTAAATATTTTTTTTTCGTTCTTACAATAACCGACATATTTTTTATTTATAGAGTATGGAATCGTTCTAAAGTCAGCATTTGTCTGCAAAAGACAAGTATTCTGAAGTCAAGTTATAAGTCAAATCATTCAATTATTATAGTTTTTGCTATATATTTAAGAAACCAAGTGTCCGAACATAAAATGTAAAAAAAAAAAAAAAAAAAAAATAAGATACGATATTTTATCGCAAAGCACAAAATAAAAAAAGTAGGAAAGAAAATTAATATACAGTTAATCATGAAACTATATTACGTCTTTGTTTTGTCCAGGAAATTAGAGGTCTGAAAAGAAAATGAGCAAAACAATATAGGCTATTAAAAAAACCATTAGTAATTTGAATAAATTACAGGCATTATGCTGTATGAATAACAAATAGAATGGGTTTAGTTATCTAATTTTTTAATAAAGATAAGATCTTTTACTCGCTTCATTTGTGAATTATGTAAAAACACATAAAATAACTGTTTCAGAAATTTAGAGACCGAATTAATGAGAATGGTTTCATCGTTCAAATGACTTCTCTTATCCGATTTCAACGTAAAACAGGAGCTTACTTATAATTGTATTCAAAAATTAATTATTGAAGGGAGACAAAACTGTTATAATGGTTTGTGTTTTCTTCGTATTTTTCTAATGAAAATGGTCAAATGAAAGGGCAAAAATATATTTAAGAGTCAATTTATTTTCTTGTATGTTCGACGCTTGGCATCAAATTGTAAATTGGAATCCCTCGCAAGCAGAGCCTTTTTAATTTTTCCTAAAGAGAAGGCAAGATATTCTTCGTTCATTGTTCTAAAGTTTAATAAATTCATAAACGAAATAAAACTACTTCTCTCTAAAAACTGACAATTTGATATTTTTCTTGAAGAGGAAGCATATTTAAAATCCTCATCCATTTTTCTTATACAGGGTGGTCATAAAAAAACTTTGCCGATATATGGACGTCTAGAGGGCGTTCCGTTCAACCGATCGAGATGAGATTTCAGATATAGTTATTGAGAGGTATGAGCTCGAGTTTCTGTGAACGGCAACACAGTGACGCTCACGGTTATGGTTATACATAGAGAAACTCGAAATTTTCAAATGGCAACACCCATTATTTCCCATCCGAAAATGGTCAGCGCATGCAAAAACCCTAATGAACATTGGAACGGTACGTGTATCACAAAAAACGGACGCGTTATGCACGCACAAAAAAGAGCTCTCCGAACGGCCTACTAAAACGACATATGGACCTCTAGCGGCCGTTCCGTTCAACCTATCGAGATGAGATATCAGATATAGTTATTCAGATGTAAGAGCTCGGGATTCTGAGAACGGCAACACAGTGACGCTCACGGTTACGGTTATAGGTATAGAAACTCGAAATTTTCGAATGGCAACGCCCACTTTTTCCCGCCTTAAAATGCTCAGCGCATGCGAAAACCCTAAAAAGTGTTGGAACGGTACGTTTATCACAAAAATGGATGCGTTATGCAAGTACAAAAAGCAGCTCTGCGAACAGCCAACAAAAACACGATGATGGCACCCATGTCGAAAATGTGCAATCCAAATAAAAGTTTTCTTTTGTCCGATTTGTGTTGTCATCAGTCATTGGTGTCTTGCCTCTGTCATATGCAAATTTCCTCTGTGTACCCTCATCGTGTTTTTGTAGGCCGTTCGCAGAACTGTTTTTATGGCGTGCATAACGGGTCCCTTTTTTGTGATACACGTGCCGTTCCAACGCTATTTCGGGTTTTCCTATGCGCTGAGCATTTTTTGACGGGAAAAAGTGGGCGTTGCCATTCTAAAATTTCGAGTTTCTGTACCTATAACCGTAACCGTGAGAGCCACTTTGTTACCGTACACAAAGTCCCGAGCTCATACCTCTGAATAACTATATCTGAAATCTCATCTCTTTCGGTTGAACGGAACGGCCGCTAGAGGTCTATATAACGGCAAAGATTTTTTTATGACCACCCTATATATCTATTCCTTATCTGATATATATATATATATATATATATATATATATATATATATATATATATATATATATATATATATATATATATATATATATACATATATATATATATATATATATATAGAGAGAGAGAGAGAGAGAGATAATTATGAATGTATTGAAGTAGTTTTTTCTATATAAAACTACTTATTCCAATTTCCCCGAAAATGCTCAGAATCATCACTTAGTCAAGTTCGCTTTATTATTAAAAAATTACTTTAAAACATAGAAACTACATAGTAAAACAAAGTAACTACATAAACTGAACCAAGGGCCAGATACTTTCATGAATGATTTGGCCGGCAATTTAGAGAGCATGAAGTCTTTTCACTTATAGTTATTTATCATAAAATTTAAAATCCATATACCAAATACGCTAGAAAGGATATCGGAAATCTTACGCTTTAAAAAGAAGTCTGTCCCATAATTTTAGTCGTTCACTAGAAAGTTAAGCAAGTTTTCTCAGATGACTTCGGTGGGGGTTTCCAAGAAAAATAAAACATGAGATAGAAAAATGAAAAAAAAACAATCGTTGATATTTCTTAGGGAACAGATTCCTCCATAGAGGATAACATTAAAAAAAATTAACACGCGCAAAAGAGGGTTAATTGTAAAAGCCAAAAGAAGAAAACGTGGGATTTTGAGTAAAGGAAAGGAGTTTTAAAGTTAGGTTATTTAAATTACATATCATTAAAAAAAAGTCTTAATTCGTGTTAATATCCAATGCCACTTAGCAGCCCATTATTGGTAAAAGATGATGGCTATTTTAAAAGCAAGGGAAATAAATTAAGATTTAATACCATGTCTATTTATTTTAAGCACTGTCCAACATTGACGTTTCATATGTATGATATGTAAGTCAGAATAATACGTCGTTCCTTCGATTAGGCATGCGGCAAACGTAGTATCTGAAGACAGTCGTTTACTCGGCGCATCATAATCCCACCTTGCCCAGAGTTACATACGAACAAGTCAGTTTAGTACTAACGGAGCAACAGGAGCTAACGCCATATGGCGGAAATCGAAGACTCAACGTCCATAGTAGGGCGGAGCGTAAAAAAAAGGTTTCGATTTTCCTTTTGCCCTAGTGCGGAAAAGTTGGGTACTGGTGGGTAGGTCACGTATGCAAAGTTTTGGGAAAAACAAAAAATATCGTCCATTTCCTTTTCAGTCGTGACTTTTAGCAGATTTTTACCATACCGTTAAAAATGTGTATTTCCATGTTTTGTATGCAACTCGTCATTTTGTTAATAAATAAAATATACAGGTAATTCGAAACTTAATAAAGAAAGGCAGCAGCTGACACACTGCATGCAGAAAGGTAAAGAAACATTTTGGCATGAAAACATTGTCAACAACAACTTTAGAAGCGAAGCTTAAAATCTTCGTGAAAGACTCAGAGAAATTGTTCGACATTTCTTCATGTAAGTGTGTTTCTTTTAACAAATGTTTTTGCCCAAAGCATAAAAGGATCCCTGAAATGGAAAGGACTTTTCTTATAGACCAACGGGCACTTAGGCAAATGTCGCACGCGCAGTTGACTTAAAAGAAACTGAAAGCTGAGGAAACGAGCCGACAGGAAGCAGAAAGAGACAGAAGCAGTAAGCCTTAAAATAAATGTTTCGCTATCTGTTACTCCATCTAGGCTCACATTTCCTGATCCAGAGTCTGACGTGGGTCCACATAACTCCGATAGTGACACAGATTACTTGAAGCCTTCCACATCCACATCCAGGATGACTCAATCTGAAGGGAAAAAGACGTCACGATCAAGCCGA
This sequence comes from Dolomedes plantarius, assembly GCA_907164885.2. Lineage (NCBI taxonomy): Eukaryota > Metazoa > Arthropoda > Arachnida > Araneae > Dolomedidae > Dolomedes > Dolomedes plantarius. Next base: position 164,761,729 of record OU015497.1, on the reverse strand, counting down.
TACCCAGCAGTAGCTATAGCTTGTGACAGGACTGGAGTTTCAGATTGGTATGGAGCCATCATTGCAAGCACTGTTTTGGAAGATTTGGGGATGATTACCTAAACAGACACATTAGACGTAATTGATAATCATAAAATAACAAGAGAGAGGGAAAAAATCGAACAGAATATCAGCAAGGAAATTGAAGACAGCTGAAACCACTGAAGGGACTTTATTTTGACGGAAGGAAGGACAAAACTCTAATGCAAGAGAGCGTAGGGGGGAAAATGTACCAGAAAACAGTCCTGGAAGAACACGTTACAATTATTAAGGAACCTGGAAGCAAGTACCTTAGACACATAGCACTAACCTCGTCATCAGCTTTGAGTATTTTTCAAATGATGCTGCAATTAATGGAAAATAAGAATATTGACATTTATCAACTAGTAGCAATAGGGTGCGATGGAACAGTCGTTAATGCTGGCTATAAAACCGGCGTAATTCGCCGTTTTGGGGAAGCCATTGGAAACCCATGTACTGGTTTATATGCCAGTTACACGCAAATGAGTTGCCACTCCGACATTTAGTGCAGCATTTGGATGGTGTTACGAGTGTCCCTAATGCATTTTCTGGTCTTATTGGGAAAGCATTGGCAAATTGTAAAAACCTCCCAGATGTGAGATTTGTAGACATTTCGAGCGAATTTCCTAAAATCGACATAAAGGATCTTAGCACACACAAGCGATAGATTCGGGATATTTGTCAAGCTATCAGAAAGGGAAACTGATCATCAAGTTTCTCACAAAAGCACCCTGGGAAAATGTCTCATGCACGTTGGCTAACAACTGCAAATAGAATAAAGCGTTTATACATTAGCTCGTCAGAGCCTTCAAACCAACTTCAAACTCTGGCAGAGTTCATTATGAAAGTGTACGCACCTATGTTGTTTAGAGTCAAATTAAATCCATATTGCACGTATGGTCTAGGAAATTTGTGGGAGATAATAAACGCATCACGCTATCTTAAAAACTATTTAAAGAATGTGGTCGATCCCATTATCCAGAGAAACGACTATTTCGGCCATCCGGAAGCAAAAATCTTGTCAGTGATCACAGACGACAGACAGTCCATTCGAGAACTTGGACTACGTAGGATTTTACGAGCAAGAAAGGGGAAAAAAGGAAAGAATCAGACCCTACAACATTCTGTCACTCAACTTCGAGGCAGTTTCATATATAGACCTTAATGATTGGTAGAAATGTAATTTGACGGAATCCCCAATTGTCAGAAGATGATTTGAGAAATTTTATTTCCAGTGGAGAGTGTGTAGCTCAACATCTGGGAAGCCTAAAATTTGCTTGCCACATCCAAAGTATTGAACGTTTCGTGAAACTAGTAACAGACGTTTCTGCGACTGTGTGTGGAGAAAATAAGCGTGACTGTTTAGTTAGAACCCGAACAGATTCGAAAAAACGTATGCCACCATTTGAAACCAAATGAGAGTAACGAGTAAAACAGGAATAACTGCAAGGGCAAAGGAATTAAGTGCCCATATGGTTGGGTGAATGGGTGGGTGCCGGTAGAACTCGCAATGCAGCCACCTCCCCATGGTAAGTTCTGGATTTTTTCTAAATCTTATTTCAGAAAAAGCGAAAAGCTGCATACAAAACAATGGAAATACACATTTTTAACTGTATGGTAAAAATCTGCTAAAAATCATGCACGGCCGAAATGGAAACGGAAGATATTTTTTGTTTTTCCCAAAACTTTGCATACGTGACTTACCCACCAGTACCCAACTTTTCCGAACAAGGCCAAACACAAAATCGAAAACTTTTTTTACGCTCCACCCTAGTCCATAGTCACTCTTAACGTAAGAACCATTAAATGCCTAACTATATCAGATTAAGAAAATATTTTTTATGTAAAAACATTAGAGTGCAAAAGCTTTAAATACGTGCACTGACACCGGAAATATTTCGTGTGATCCAAAAACTCAAATCAATCACAATATTAGAATGTCTAATTTCAGTAATTTAGAAAGAGTATTTTTTAATGATTACAACTCTATCCTTAGGGTTCAGATTGTGGTTTACCAGAGATATAAAAACATGTTTTTATGATAAATGTATGTAGTCCTGGGCTCTACTAAATAGAGTTCAACTCTGAGTAACCTTGAGTAAGATAAAATTGGCTCCTCTTTATTTATAATGAAAATCAAGAAACACGTATGTTTATTTATATAAATAATATATAGTTTTCCAACCACATTATGTAGTATTTAGTATGTCAAGCTTTCACACGATTGGCTCGGATTCGAATCTCGAGTAAGTCATGAAAAATCCCGTGCTGTCCGTTCAAAGGCAGCAGTGTTGCTCTCCTATATGGAGCTCTTATAATAAAATAGCCACCAAAATGGCGATGTGAATGGGTCAATGTCCTCAGGAAAATAGTGTCAAACGCATAAATTAAAAAAATTTTCAGACATTACTTAGATGAATTTGATAGATATTTTTAAAATAATAAACTGTGGAAAAACATGACATTTATATTGTAAACCTCGGCTAAGTTTTTAATCGAGCATGATATAGAGGGGAACAATATCAGAAAGTTTAGTCCGTACTTACAAAAATAATTTATTCCAATCAGCAGTCAAGCTTCAATAGCAGAGCTGAGCGTCTTAGTTCATGGCTAAGTCGTTACAGTAGAGAAGATTCTCTTTCATATATTTTGGCTAAAATTGACTCTGGCGGGTAGGCAATGTTAATATATATATATATATATATACTAGCGGACCCGACAGACGTTGTCCTGTTCAAACGTTGTAATTCTAGCTGAAGTACCCGGCGATGCCCGGGATTTTAAGAATGTTTGTTAACCAAAATCAATTTAAAAATTAACACAGTATAAATAGCATAGAAAAAATATATGTGAAATGTTATACACATCTCAGAATTTCAGCCTTCCATCATTGTAACACTAAAATCTGAAAAGTAAAAATGTCAAATTGTCGAATGTTTGTTAACCGAAATCAATTTAAAAACTAAACACAGCATATGTAACATAGAAAAGATTTAGCCTTTATCATTGGAGCAAAAAATCCTGAAAAGTAAAACATAAAATATACACATTTATAATAAACCTACAAAAATCCATTAAAAACTAAACGCAGTATAAATAACATAGAAAAAAAAGCATACGAAATGTTATACATATTAATAATATGAAAACCCAATTAAAAATGTATAAATGTATAATAAACTCCTCAGATTTCAGCTATATTCGGTATTTCATCACAAAAAAAGCTGAAAAAAATAAAAATAAATAAAAATAATAATTTAAAAAAAATTAAAATAAAAAAATAATAAAATAAAATAAAATAATAATTAAAAAAATAATAAAATAAAAGCTGAAATAAAAAAGCCTTCAAAAAAAAGGCCGAAATAAGAGGTCTAGCAAAATTTACACAACTCTGGATTCGAACCCGGGTTGAGAGCATGGTACTTTCCAAATGGGGGACCTTCCGAATGCGCCACGATGACACGGTGTTCTATTGGGTAAAGTGAAACATATTCGCTATTGGAAAGTTGTTGTGGGCTGGTGATTATACATGTCAGAGGAGTTTTTAGTCAGAAATAAGTTAGCAGGATAGAAGCTTAGTCTTTAGCTCTTCAATAGACACAAAGATATAGGCGAGGAGGATTGCAGTAGCGATTAAAAAAGATCTCGTGTCACTTAACGTGGTTGATTCGAATTTTCCATCGCGTGTCGAGAGTATCAATATGCCGTTGGATCTGATCCATTTTAGAGTATAAAATCTCACTTGAAAGATTATTATTTTCATTTATTATTCTGGTTTAATATATGACTTCAAACTTTTTCATTTTATTTATTTTTATTTTTTCGCTCGCTGTTTGCTAACTAAACCTAACGTGGACGCCATTATCTAGAGGGGTGATTTCACAAACTGTAACAGCTTCCATTTACCGGACCACTTTAATCGCTAGAACCCCTTACAAATTGTTGGTTTTTATTAATTAATTAAAAATATAAAAACATATTCTATCGGATTAAATTGTGAATCTAAACCATTCTTTAATCAACTAAATTGCACACACAAAATTTCATAAAAATCAGTCCAGTCGTTTAGGAGGAGTTCAGTTACATACACACGGACAGAAGAAATATATATATAAGATATATATATATATATATATATATATATATATATATAATATGTATATATATATATATATATACATATATATATATGCTGTATATTAAATGGAACATATGCGCAAAAGACTTGACATCAACTACATAACTAAAAAAAAATTCCTGCTTCGTGTATTCCGCCTGTTATTTAAGTTTTCAAAAATAAATTTGTGACATTAATATGCTATTTCTCTCTGTAATATTTTTAAAAAGGAAAATTTGAGTCGGAGGACATACTATAATTTTTAGAGGCAAATTTTAAAGAAACTACAAGAAGTTAAAATGGAGAAAATGAGTTTGAATACGCATATTTTAATAATATCTCATCTCTCGTTCTCGTTTTACAATACGACATTATGCGCCATTAAATGTTAATTTGAGGTAGTAAAAGGAAGCCAATGACGCGATCCCATAAAATGGAATCCAGTAATGGCCCCCATTCATATCTGCTCTATCGCACGCCCAAACGAGAAGCTACGCTAAATGCGCAAACACAGTCTCATCTTACGTCCTCCTTCCAAGGGAATCGTGTTTCGTTTAGAGCATTAGTGGAAAAAGGAAGATTAGTTTTAGCATCTAAATCCGTGGGTGAAGCTGTATTACAATAGTCGTAAAAATTTAAATGTCATAAATTCTGAAAAACGCATCTTAACAAGCTCAGCATCTGAGAAGCAACGAGTGAATAGAAATAATAAAGGAATGTGTTTTTCTCCTCCTTTCCATGGGTTCGTAATTCATGTATTTTATACTAATGAGTTACCTGAGAATTCCAGAACATACACTGGAAGACTGTAGTCAAATTTCCTTTTCCTCCTTATTTTCACTTTTTTAATCGCCTTTTATTTTAGGCTGCTGAAAATACGAGATTTGGGTGTTGTAAGGCAAAACAACAAATTCTGAAAACTTTTTTCGTGTTATATCACATAAAAATCCCCGAACAACAATGAACAACATAGTTCAACTAAAGAAATGGTGCAATGATATAGATATATTACGTAACATTTATCTGATATCGGTTATAATAACAATAATGTCTTAATTAAATATAGTTAGGATTGATTCAATCTCAAAAGAAAGTCTTCTCATTTTTCCGAGCCACGAAAATACGTGATTTTGCTGTTGTATCGCAAAACAACAAATACCGAAAACATTTTCCCTGGAATATCACATAAAAATCCCCTAATAGCAATGAACACCTCCGTTTAGCTGGAGGAATGGTGCCACAGTCAAAAGAAATGGTGCATTACCAAAACTATTTACTTGCGTCATTTACATTAACAATAATATCTTAATCGAATATAGCTTGTGTAGACTAAAGCTCAAAAGAAATACTTCTCGATTTTTCCGAATCATGTGAAGCAAATCTGATGCGCTCAGAAATACATTCATTGTATTGCATTCCGATCCTAAGGCATTATTTTCTTTAATAAAACTCATAAAGTTTGTTTCTTTTGAGGGTAATCTATTTCGACTCAGATCGTATAACGAAAAAAGCGTAAATAATCTTAGTAGACTTTTATTCTGGATGTTTCTATGGATATTTGGACCTGGAAACAATTATTTCTAGGTAAAACTGAAGGGATATTCCTGTAACTATTTGTACACTACTAGAAAGAAAAACATAAGCATAAGTATTTATGTCTGCGTCTATGGAGAATTAGTGCATGCAGAATAATTTATTGTGACTAATATTATTGAAAATTTTATCTCACTCTTTTATTTTCAATATATTTGTTATTAATCATATCTTGTAATCTTTAGGAGATCATTATGGGATTATTATTTGAAGGCCTTATTTGAATTGTTGGCCAACTCCACTTTAGAAAAAATGAAGTTAGCCTCACTTTCATGTTCATACATTTCTATCTTATTTTAAAACTGGTACACCTCCAGATTATTTCTGTTGCTTACAGAGGGCATTATAAATCAAACTTCGGCAGTCATCACTCAGCACTCATTTGACTTTAAGGCTGTATCTCAAAATGAGCAAGAATGAAGTTGGCCCACTATTTCAAATAAGGCCTTCTTTTATAGGCCACAACTGTGCTTGATATTTATACGAAAGTATTGCGTATACAAATATATCCTTCTCTTATAACTATATTGTAAACTATTCAAATTTATGACATTTTTCTCACACAAATGGATACGATTTATTTTCAATGGAAATAATTTCAAACCTGACAAATTTATTTCTTATAACAAAAAAAAATATTTTAATCTATACTTATCTATAAAGAAAGAGAGATTTTGTACGTGGAGGGTAATCTCCAGAACCACTGCACCTATTTGAAAAATTCTTTCACTGTTTGAAAGGTACATTATTCCAGTGGACATAGGCTATATATTTTGTATATCTGATCAGTAGAAATAAAGCTAGGGGCTTAATCCTAACAATTTCCATTGTTACTGCCACTGTCCTCTACCGCTTTTTGTTACGAAGACTCGAAGGATCCTTAGCGTGGTGCTATCGCGGTGGGCTTCTGTTCTGACGTTAGCGGTTCGAAACTAGCCGTTCTCAGGCACGCCGTTTTCTTTTAAAAAATTAACTGTAATTATTAAGTAACGTCATATTAATTTGAATATTATTTTAGGTGCTTAAAATAATTAAAAAGCATTCTTTACTTAAAATCCTTTTTTTATATTTGTATTTTTAATTCATCTCTTACTCTAATTTTGAGATACCAATGTGTATCTATACTTCTAAAATAATATATAAACAGAGAGAGCAGATTTTGTATGTGGAGGGTAATTTACAACTTTTTGTACATTACAATGTACCTTACAACTTTTCCTTTGTCGACCGCAGTCAAGTAACCATAGAAACAACCTTTAGCTTACGGGGTCTGTTTTTCGAAATCGCTCTTTAGAACGGGAAAATGTTATCTACTTCCTATCCCCATTTTACGTGTGGGACATTCAGCGTGGGGGGGTCACGGGAAAGAGTGGTTAATTTCTTTCTTATTGCTTTCTTACTATTAAAGAAGAATTTCATTAGTAGTTCATCGGCACTCCGTGCCTCTTCCATCTCTCAAAAGGCTGAAAATGGATGAACCGCGGGTGAACCGCCCTTCTGATGTCTCTCGCCTGAAAAGAAATAGCCTCTAGCTAGAACGACAAAAGATTATAATTCTGTCCTTTTTTGCAAGATTCACCCTCCGTTCCCAGAATGTCACACAATTGTTATTTGGGGGCAAAGCCGTTAGGAAAGTCACAACGAAGTGGAATTCGAGACTATATCTTTGCCGACATCACACCATATTTTTCGAGAGTATGTGCTTCGGATATATGGTATCCCACCCCGTAAGGAAAAGGTTGTAATATTTTAAAGATTCAAGTAGAGGAGGTATTGATAAACACAAAAAGGATTTTTGAAACTGGCAACGTTAAAGGGTTAATTGAAGAAAACTACATTTGGAACTACGCTTTTTATTGGATATTTAAGGTAAAAAAAATTTACAATTTATTGGCTATCAACTGGAAATTTATTGGTATAATATTTTGTTCAACCCAGACAAAGTCGGGACGGGCCTCTAGTTAGTATTAAAACCGAAAAAAAATTGTAACTGTAACAGGCTGTATATTAATACTACAAAATTACAAAAGTAGTTAAGTTGTAGTAAACTTTAGAAAGTTATAAAGTTTTCTAAAAATTTGAAAGAATGAAATTTCAAAAATATAGAATGTTCACCTAGCCATGATAATCCAGATTTGTAAAATACTCGAGGTTAGAAGACCGAGTATCAGTCTCTCCTAGCAATTGGTAGTTAGAATACACCCTGTTAGTGACATAACACCTGTTAGAGTAACATATTGGAAAGAAATATAAGGAATCGTCAGGAGCATATCACAAACACGAATGGTTTGGAAAAATACATCATTGTCGTATAAGGTGAAATAAATAAATGAATAATTGAGAAAAATCGCAAAAGCCAGCTCCCTACATAAACTTACCTTAACAAAAAGGACAAAATTTCTGAAGGAATGAACTAAAAAATGAAACTCTTTGTCTTCGAAGATAACTCCAAATCTGGAAATCCAAAAGTTTTACTGATGTTTCTTTATGTAGAAATTTAGAAGAAGCTAAAGATTCTAGACAAAAAGTTCCCTTCATTACTCCCCATTATCTACGATCAAAGACTATCACCTGAAAGCTAGCAAAAGTTATCGATAATTTCTTTATTAAAATAAGTATCCAATTTTTTTCCATAACAAATATGTGGTAGAGTTAATTGGGTGGGTCGTGATTTAGTATAGTGGTAGGCAATGATACCATTACTCTGAATTCTAAATAATACATTAATTTATTAACACAACGCATATATTAGTACACATTCAATTATATTATTGATAATTATGACCTAAAGAAATACTTATTATCTCAAGGTATTATTTGACTACACTATTTCATTTATTAAAATTAATTTCATTTCAGTACGCAATATATATTATTCCTTAACTTCCGCCTATATTATAAGACTCGGGGATTTATAGACGTTTTGGCAATAGGTAATGAAAGGTTACCTCTATTTTTGCATACTGCAGAGGGGGAACATTCGCTGGCATATTCATGTGCATCGATTGGGATATCTTTCTTCAGGATTCACTTTCGCTGGTGAACGCAGTCATCAGAATCGCTATCTGTCATGGGAATAGGCGGACTTTAATGGCCGGATCGGTTCTCCATCTTTTGCTTGAGGGGGTCAGGCAATCTATCTTGGTTCCGTATCTCGACTACTCTCATCTCATCGGTAGCTTGCAGGGGTCAGGCAATTTATCTTGGCTCCGACGCTCCTCTATGCTCCTCTCATCGCTAGCTTGCGGGGGTCAGGCAATCTTTCTCGGCTGCACTATTCGTCTAATCTCCTCTCATCGTTGGGTTGCAGGCTTACACCGATGCGCTAAGTCGGGGCGCCATCTCCCATATATTTTTTTAGACTTATCGCTTACGAGGCTACAACTCTCTATATTCGTGTGCTAAGTCTGAGAGTCAAAATCAACTATATCATTATTTTATATTCTCACTCTCTCTATCTTCTCAACGCCCCGCCTTTTACATTTTCATTCGTCTCTCATGTTCAACCTTTTTTTTTTTACTTCCACTTCGATTCGCTAATTTTTTCATCCCCTAATTATTTCTTTAACCATTCAGAGTGAGGGGCGTTTTATATTCGAACAATCCTGTCTTCGACTCATTCCTGCCTTTCTAGGGATCGTGTTTTCCCAGAACATCTCCTATATGTGGGGTCCTCTTCTCTTTGCCAATACTTCCCTTTTCATCTCGATGTCCCCTCTATCTAGACCCCTCGCTGTTTCGACTCTTAACTGTTGCTTTTCAATTTCTTCTTCTTGATCCGGTCCTTTGTATGATCAAGCGTCATTTCAATTTTCTCATAGTACCGCCGATTACCGCTTTAATTGGGTTGTCTGCCCTTTTTGAACTTCTAACATATCGTATCCCCACGACATTCTTCTTGTATCGTCTGGCGTCATTTCACTATTCCATTTTCCGTCCCGTTTGTTAATTGGTTTTTCTGCACCTTTTCTATTTTCTTTTTTTTATATGTCGTAACCCACGACAAAATATATTAAGATTGTAAAGCAGAAGGAGTTACAGATTAATTTTATAATAAAGAAACAATATCAATATTTTAATTCTCGCATTGTTCACAGAAATATTTTAAGTTAAGTACGTTATTGTAAGACAAAATTACGTTTCAGTTAAGTAAGTTACTGTAACGTTTAAAAAATACTTTTTATTGAAGGAGACTTAGTCTGGCGTATGTTGGGTCATCTAACAAAATCCGAATTAAAACAGCATTCAAAAACATCCTTTAAATGCTTCCTATTTTTCCATTAAAGAAATAGCAAAAAATCTGAAAAGGATGGTTTTGATATGAGTAATCTCCCTTGCAAAGTACAAATAAACTTAAAAATTTAGTCAAATATCAGCTCGTTTAGACCAGTGATTCTCAACCTTTATATGTCCAGCGCCCTAAGGCCTAAAAAACGCTAATAAAATAACTCCTACACCTTTTCTTTGTAACTATCCGCCCTTGTAGTAACGCTAAACCTCACCAAGGATACTCGCATCCCGGGGATTGAGATTAAGAACTACTGGTTTATATATGTATATATATATATATATATATGTGTGTGTGTGTGTGTGTGTGTGTGTGTGTGTGTGAGTGTAAGTAACTAATAATAACGTCCCACCAGTTTTAATTACATCCCATTGATTCTTTACTTTTAATATTGTATTTCGCTTACATAACTTTTCTGTTTGGCACCTAGCTGTCGCTAAACATATTGCACCACAGATCACGTGAACAACTGAAACTAAATTTCATATATACAGGTGTGAGTGTCGAACCGCGTAGTTTAGATATGCATTGAAACCGCACGTCGCTATCCGCTCACTCTGCTATTTGCACATATGTAAATATCTTCCAACCTTTTCTATTTCGTATAATATGTTTAATTATTAAATACTCATAATGCGCACAAGTAAAAGAAATGTGACTGCCACCAAATGGATTGTTTGATTGGACTTGACTACATTTATTTTACCCAAGAAGTTATCGCAAGCCGATTACCCTTTCCTCTGGTATCGTAGCTCGTCGAAGGTGTTGACCAACGGATTCTTTATACAGTATGCCCACTAAAGTCCCTTCCCACCCTCTTAACTTCGGAACGGCTGCTGCTATATTCATAAAAGTGGTGTCTACGTATAGTAAAGTAGCCATGCGCTACTGAATGAAATCACATACCGCGCCACCTGGTGGAAAACTGCGGAGTTAGCATTCCTATCTCAAAACCGGAACGCGATAGGGAAAAAAAGTGATTTACAAAGTTGTAGAAAATCATCGATTTAGTACGAAAAGATACCTTGTGGACATTAATGCAAAGAATATAACGGTAAAAACGCGCATTTGTTTTTTCGTGATTTGCTACACTGTGACGTCATGAAACTTGATCGAAAGGAGAAATGATTATCTTTCGGGCAAAACACGACACCACAATGTGCACAGTGGTATACCACTTTTGATCCCCAATCAAAAGGACCGATGTTCAAACCTCGAGGGTTTCATCCTTGAACTGATTGTCTTTATAAACAGAGTAGACAATACGTAGATCGTGTAAAATAATGTCGCATCAACTCAACGCAACTTGCGCTTGTGTTTGAAATTTTTGCTGTATGAAAATACGTAAGAAACGTCACGCCTGTTCACCTGAGACAGCTATAAAAGAGACATCTTCTTGGGGTTGTAGTATGTTGATGCTCGTGGTCATGGCTGAGTATTCCCAAGCTGAGATCTCCAGTGAAGCAGTACCTCGTCAAGGAATTCGGGGACCAAATGTATGGGTATGGCGGTTTCGAAGAGTGGCCTCCACGTTCGCCTGATCTGACTCCACAGGACTTTTTCCTGTGGGGATACCTGAAACAGCAGGTGTATGGGACCCCTCCACAAACATTGAAGGACCTTGAATGACGCATTACGGACGCTTGTGCCGACGTGTCACGCTCTATGCTCCAACGTGTGCAACGTAAGATTCAAACGAGGATCCAAATGTGTATTGCAGCTGACGGTGAGAAGTTTGAACATCTCAAATAAAGGTATATTGTTAAAATTAGTTTTTTTTTCTTTCTCAGATCCTTTTGTCACGTCACAGTGAAAGAAATCACGAAAAAACAAATGCGCGTTTTAACCGTTTTAGTCTTCTCATTAATATCCACAAGGTATCTTTTCGTACTAAATCGATGATATTCTAGAACTTTGTAAATCACTTTTTTTTCCTTATCTCGTTCCGTTTTCGAGATAATAATAATAACTCTGTAGTTTTCCACCAGGTGGCGCGGTAGGTGCTTTCATTCAGTAGCGCATGGCTTATTTACTATACCTAGACACCACTTTTATGAATATAGCAGCAGCCGTTCCGAAGTTAAGATGGTGGGAAGGGACTTTAGTGGGCATACTGTATATACACCCCCCCCACATATATATATATATATATATATATATATATATATATATATATAGTGGAACTTCTCTATGGCGGCCAGTAATGGTTCCGAAAAAATGTGGCCGTTTAGAGGGGTGGCCGGATGGAAAAGCTTCACTGTACACGTATACATGTGTGCGTGCGTGTAAAATGGGCTAGTTTTAAATAAACAGTTTTGATTTTGAAAAAGTAGTTATTTTAAGGTACTTTTTACTATCTCGCCATAATCCTGCATAACTTAATTTGCTAAGTAACTGGTATAACTTTCGAACGAAGCTCGAAATTAAATATCTCGCAAGAGTAAATAATTTTCTAATTAAATTTCCTGGGAATGAAACACAGCGAACTTTGAATCTTGTTTAAGACTTATTTTACTCTGAACTAAGTCTTCAAGCAGAGTTGCAAACTTTCAGAAACATTTAAATTTTCCGGCGAGAATTATTAAGTAGAAAATTTGAATTCGGGTTCATCATTATTGACGGGGAAAGGAGAGGAGAGCGGCCCCATATCTACGCGAAGGGAAATTTATGCTGTTTATGGAAAAGCATCTTTAAATGAAATTATCCGCACAGAAATTATTAGATTTTTTTTCCTTCTTGATAACTAAAAGATATCTTGTACGAAATATTCTTGATATTCAGTTATACACAATGATTTTTACTACTAAATCCACATGAAGGGAAATTTATGCTGTTATGGAAAAGTATCTCTAAATGAAATTATCCGCACAGAATATATGAGATTTGTTTCTTCTTCTTGAAAAGTAAAAGTTATCTTGTACGAAATTTTCTGGATATTCATTTATGGCAAAAATATTTTTATAATCAACAATACATATAATGAACAAAAATATACTTATTTTTCTCGTTATCAGCTTAAATGAAAGTTTGTTATTCAAATCACTACCGAAAACAAAGTTGTAGGACATTCATCAAGAGTCAGCAAACCTACCTTTAACAGAGATTCTTCAGTTGTGGGATCTGGGGATAAGTTTTGTCCTGAATCAATTCAAAATATAAATAAAAGTATGTACCAACTCTACTTTAACCTTGTGTATCTGTCTTGCTTTCCTATATATATACGTATATATATACACACACACGCACACGCACACGCACACACACACATATATATATATATATATATATATGTGTGTGTGTGTGTGTGTGACGCCTGGTGGCGCCGTAGTGGTTAAAAGCTTCAAGCTGCCACACCACAGGTCCAAGGTTCGAACCTGCGACTGTTCAAGGTGGCATCCCTTGAGTGATGTCATTTGGGAGGCATCTCATCCCTTAAGTGGGTTGATAAAATGAGGACCAAGTATGCTTGGTAGCTAACTCTAGAGGTCCCACGTCAGGTTGACCACCTGACTGAGACTTATGCTGTATGGCACCCCAATCCCACGGTCATGAAAGCGGAGATAGGCACCAACGACCTTGGCCTCCACGGACTGTTGCGTCATGAGTTTAGTTTATATATATATATATATATATATATATATATATATATATATATATATATATATATATATATATTCTTCTAAACAGACAACCACTATTAGTTATCGTATGAGTTTTTTTAAAGTCAACTTCTTATAATAAAATGTCATATGAGTATATATACATTATAATAAAATGTCATATGAAATGCTCCTCGGCCTGTCGATGAACTATTAATTGGTTCGAAACATAAAGCCATACCTTTTATTAGATTTGGGGTTATTAAATGTCTTCTATTCCAGTTCTTTAATTCATTTTTCAATTATAAAAATATTATCTTTTTCATCCTTATTAGATTTTGGAATTCCTAAACTTTTTCATATGTGACATTCTAATTATACTGCGGAGTCAATATTTAATATCTTTTGCAAATTATGTCCCTGAAAAATGTTTTTGCAACTCTTACGCTTTAACCGTTTGATGTATAATCTTTTACAGTCGATATCTATTGTATAAAAGAATTTTTTCCAACGCACAAAATTTCGCCGGCCGCTAATTTCGTGTAGGGGTTGGCGTTCTGAGCCGCCACTCAGTGGGCTTGGGTTCTAATCCCGAATAAGGCTTGGTCATTTCCGTGTCGTCCTCCTCATAGGGAGCAATGCTGGCTCACCTATATGGTGCTACCATAATAAAGTGACCAGCAAAACGCCGTGAATAACAAAAGCCGAACGTCTCACGACAAAGTGCCTCCGCATTAGAAGAAAGAGAAACTGCTGGACTCATTCTCCTCAAGCAAGTAGCTAACTTTGTGAATTGTTTCTCTTTTTCACCCTCCCCCTTCCACTTTAACGATCAACGCAAAAAGACAAAGATGACAACGTGGAAGAAAAATTTTGATCGAGAGAGATAATCTTTCATGCTCAATTACTTTTGATTTTTAGATTTCCTTTGGATGTTGAAAAAGTCTAGAAAAGTATTTGTCGTATGATTTTCGATGCTAAAAACAATGGAATGTCATTCCTCTAAACATTTACGTAAGAAAAAACAATGTAACGAAAATGAATATCTTTAAATTTTTTTAAAAGGAATATGCTCAGAAACAATTTATAAAAACACGTAAATCCACAAAATCGAAAACTAATTTATAATCCGTAAGATCGAAAATTAATATATAATCCGTAAGATCGAAAGCTAAGTTATAATCCGTAAGATCGAAAAATAATTTATAATCCGTAAGATCGAAAAATAATTTGTAGTCGGTAAGATCGAAAAATAATTTATAATCCGTAAAATCGAAAAATAATTTGTCATCCGTAAGATCGAAAACTAATTTAGAATCAGTAATATACAAAATAATTTATAATTCGTAAAATCGAAAATTAATATATAATCCGTAAGAGCGAAACTAATTTATAATCCGTAAGATCGAAAAATAATTTACAATCCTCAACATGCAAAAATAATTTAGAATCTGATGAATAAAGATTCTCCAAAGATACACTACATCTTGAAAGTATACACACATAAAGTATGCAGATACATCAATATCTAAAAGTATAATGCTTCTGCGCGTAAATTTATTCTAAACTTTCCTATTTTTTCTCTCCCTTGGCAGGTAAATAACTATTAGCGAGCTTCACCATGTACTGTTATCATGTACAAAGTCCAGTAATAAAATTCGATCACTTTTTAATTTCAATTTGGGAATATACGGAGATTAATAGCTTGGGAAACGAGTTGGTCTGTCTACAAAACAAGGAGTAATGTGAAATTCAAGATGATCTTTGCTTAGCTATTTTGGTAGCTTACTAATCAGGTGAAGGATAATGCATAAACGAACATACCCTCAAAGGCATTAAGCGATAGGTCTTGTAACCTTTAATATCATGTCATGCAGAAAGGGGTTGTTTCTACTTAACAGACTACAAAGATAAAAGTACTAAATCAGTATAGATTGTGATGGAAAATGTTTAATATTTTGTGTATTCTCAAACCGGTATTACTTCATTGAGGGTTATTTTGACAAATGATTTAGAATAATTAGACTATGAATTGTTTATAGTAAAAAATGCAGAAAAGGTGTTTTAAAGAAAATTATGACTTACAGTAAACTTGTGGATGACAAATACGTTATGAATAAACACTTCTTCAATTACCTCTGCAACCCCATATTAACTTATTTTGGAATAGAAGGTCGGTTTTAACAAGCTGGGTATAATGAAGTTTTTTTTAACCCATGCGGAGGCACTTGTCGTCAAACATTCGCCTATACTACACTGCAGATTTTACTGTCCATTTTATTATGGGGGACGCCATATAGGCGGACAGCATTACACCCTATGAAGGGACGACACTAACGGAACCATTTTTTGGTGGCGCGACGCCAGGATTAGATCCGAGCACCCTCAGCATCGAAAACCAGCGCGCTGTACCACAAGGCCCCCACAAGCCCCGGATACAATGAAGTAGAATTTCTTTCGTAGAGAAACTATTAAAAACAATAATAAATGTATCTATTGAACGGTCATTCACTTTCATTAAACTTTTTAACAATATTCTTTCTAAGCTTAAAATGTGAGCTAAAAGCTTACTAAGCTTAAATAATGATGTCATCCTCCATGGCTTCCTATGGAGGATGACATCATTATTTAAGCTTAAAATGTGATCTGTAAATAATGATGTCATCCTCCATAGGAAGTAGCGATCAAGATGAAATTTATTCCCCTCTCTTTTACGATATTTTGATATCTGATGTTAAAAATCTAGAGCGTTTAAGAAATGCATTTTTAAAATCAAAAGATATCGTTTATCTTAGAAGATAAATTGATAAAAGATACTTTAATAATAATGGATGGAAACACTTTCACCGAAAGATGGGCGCATATAGAAGAACCAGTTTTGAAAGCTACATTGTACATCACAGACCATTTTCGAATATGCGTTCACACGCGCATGGATTCGCTCTAGTGCTAGTCAAAAGTATTTTCTTATACGAAAGGGAGCGAAATCAAAAGCGAATCAAAGCGAGATTCAGTCAAAGACTACACATCAGCAGCCAACGTACTTGACTTTGCTGAGTCAAAGATCTAGACACTTTTGAGAAGGAACCACTCAAAAGTGGCTGTGTGTTAGGCATTACGGAGGCACGTTCCATTTGTAGATACTCATTTCAGTGTGTATATGGTTGGGTTTCGATTCACTTTAAAAATGAAAAAATTTGGTTATCTATTACTACCGATACTTACCTATCAAAAAGTCAATAAATTTTGTTTCCGCAACAAAACACAATTTATACACCACAATTTAGATACATTGTACTGTGACAGCAAAGATTTTAAATTTAAATTTGGTCAACTAATGAAGTGCAATTTTTATAACGGTGAAAATATTATTATAATTGGTTCAGTTAAAGAACGTTATATCCTTTAAATAATGCAATAGTTATAAAAATAAAGACTATATAGTTCCTTTCTATCTTGGGTCGATATCGATGGAGCATTTTTTCCCCCCGAACAATGTTAAAAATAAAATAAATAAGCGAGGTCAACTCTTTCGTTCCATATTAGATAAAGAAATAAACCATTCCCCTTTTTTAACTAGTTAACTATTAAACCGAATACGTGGCTTGTCCTTTTCCCACCCTTGGCATATCAGGAAAATAAAAAGATTAATATCCTAAATCGTTTCCAGAAAAAGTAAACTAAAAATGTAAAATATCGATTTTGATATTCCTTTATCTGCTCAACCAAATTTTAAGAGAAAGAAAATGCAATTATGCTTGTACACATCTATGGCTCCCCATTTTATCGAATCTATCCACAGCTCTTGTCTGTATATTAAATTAAACCATGGTAAGATATTCGGAGGGGGGAAGGGACGAAAGAGATCAGTCTTTCGTGCAAGCGAGGCTACATCGTAGGAAAATGCACTCGACGGGTATTTCGCTCATAATGCTAATGCTGGGAACCTCAAGTAAATGCAAATTTCTTTCCCTTTAATGCTTTTAATTTTTTCGGGATAATACCAGCGGTAACTTTCGAGGTGTACCATTGCGAAATAAGCTATGCTTGAAAGTTTTAAGATCACGCTTTTCCGACGCATCGGAATAAATTCAGTTTGCCCCCGCTTTTTTTAAAGAGCTCTGCATGGAAAGTTTCCTCGAGAGAAAACTCTGCAGGATTTTTATTAAATTAAGCCTAAGACAGCACTCTCGGCAGCTTTTATTTTGGCTTCTATTCATTTCACAACGGAGCACAAAGGCAATCTTTTACATAATGTAATTTTGTACAGCATCTGGCTCAACCTTAATCGTGACCTTACCCCTCTGCAATCATCGCTTTGAGACACGACTTTTGAAATCGAGTACTTACAAGCGCTGCGTTTCAGTCTTTCATGTAAATATTCATGTTTAATGTGTATCTGTAAGGAGAAAATTATGAAAAACTCGAATGCTAAATAAAGCAATATATTTTAGTTCCAGTTTTCTTAGTTTGTTTATTCAGTAAGCACAGATTTAAATCAGAGACAAAAAGGTTAGAATTATTTTAACATTAAGTGTGGCACAAGAACGGAAACTCCTTAAGCTAATTCTCCATGTATTCTTTTTAAATCATTAATTCCTCTGTATTGGTTTATTTCAGTTGTTTTGGGATTTTATTTAATTTTAGACACTATTTGTTTTAATTTCAAAAGCTTGGTGTGCTGTAATCTATATATATAAAACAGTTCCGTAACTGACTCACTGACATACAACGCACAGACCAAACCGCTGGACCTAAAGGGCTGAAAATTTGTTTGGCGATTCTTCTTATGGTGTAGGGGTGCACTAAGAAAGACTTTTGAAAAATTCTTCTTAGATATTTTTAAATTAAGTTTTTAAGTTGTTTTTGTAACTTTTTTTAAGTTTGCATTTAAAATAATAATTTGAGGGTTATAAAATTTATATCACGAGAAAGATCATAAAAAAAAATCCTTTAAAATGAAATCTTTTTCGAACCTTTACCTCGATTTTCTGATTTTTGGTGAATTTTTAAAGATTAATGTTTAGAATTTAATTTATTAAATGCCGATCACGTGATTTCTTTTTCTGGTACTTTATTTAAATAAATTTATCGTCACGTGCATAACAACTAAATAGACAAAAAAACTATTTTTTTTCTTTTCTAATGCAGCAGACGATTGGATATTATCCAAAAAAAATAAATGTCCCTTACGATTTTTTTATATATATATATATATATATATTGCATCAATTGTATACAATGATCGTCACATGTATTATAAATATATATATTTATTTATTTTTGGCATTAATTGCATACATTGACCGTTGTATTTAATTTGAATGTTGTCCGTTGCGAAGCGCGGGTTTAGAGCTAGTCTATATAGATAAAACAGTTCCGTAACTGACTGACTCACTGACTGACATACAACGCACATACCAAACCGCTGGACCTAAAGGGCTGAAATTTTGCATGGCGATTCTTCTTATAGTGTAGGGGTGCACTAACAAAGATTTTTGAAAAATTCTTCTTAGATTTTTTTAAATTAAATTTTTAAGCTGTTTTAGTAAACTTTTTTATGTTTGCATTTAAAATAATAATTTGAGGGTTATGAAATTTATATCCCGAGAAAGATCATAAAAATGTCTTTACAATGAAATCTGTTTCAAATCTTTACCTCCATTTTCTGTTTTTTGGTGAAGTTTTAAAGATTAAATTTTAGAATTTAATTTATTGCTGATCACGTGATTTCTTTTTCTGGTACTTTAAATAAATTTATCGTCACGTCCATAACAATGAAATAGACAAAAAATGTTTTTTCCCTTGCCAATGCGGCAGACGATTGGACATTATCCAAAAAAATATTAAAATACAGTAAAAGATGTGTTTCTGAAACTGCACTATATTAACTGTACTATATTATTTAGTATGTCCTATTAGATTTAATTTAAATATTTTCTTCTACATTATTTTTTCTATAAAAATATCTCTTATGATTTTTTTATAAATATATTTTTTTTGTTTTTTTTACATCAGTTGTATACATTGATCGTTGTATTTATTATACATACACACACACACACACACACACACACACATATATATATATATATATATATATATATATTTATTTTTGGCATTAATTGCATAGATTGACCATTGTATTTAATTTGAATGTACTCCGTAGTGAAGTGCGGGTTGTCAGCTAGCTTTATATAATTACATAAAGAAATGGAATATTAACAAAGGTAACTCCTCCCGCGCCTTCAACTTATTTCGCTTAATTGAACACGGCCTTAAGGTTAGAAGATACGGTTTCAATTCCCAGTCCTGGCAGATAGTTTGTACAGTAAGGCAAGACGTTAGGAAAGAATAACACTGCAAAGTTTGAAAGCAAATATTTCTTGCGAGAAAAAAATCAGCATCGTCAGAAAGAAACGAAGTAAATAAACGAATGACAAAAGTATTTACAGACCACCATCCTGTGGCTTAAGAAAGGGAATTGTTTAGGACTGAATTCGGATAATGCGGTTACTGATGTCTCATGGGTAGCTCAGGTGGTAGAACTACGGCCTCGAGTTTTCAAAATCGACATGAAATTTGTTTCTTCGTAGGCTGATAAATATAAAAAAGGCCACTAGCCCTCAGAGAATGTATGTTTGGGTTTTGGGGTTACAACTCTCCAAATATAGATAAACGTTTGTGTACTTTTCCAGGTATGTCCCGGGATTGAATCGTTTTTATCTCGATATTAAAGATAAAGTCCAATTCCATACACTCTAACTTTTACTTTTGTTTCTCTCGTCTACGTATGCCACGTTTCAGCTGTTTTAATTATGTTGGCAGCAATATAGCACTTGAAAGTGAAAACGAAACGGTGATTAAGAGTCACTTTTCAATTATCAGTGGGCCGTAAAAATATTCAGGAATCATGTTAATGTTAACTTATAGATTGCGGAAAAGTATTATCTTATGTGTATCTACTAATGCCAAACACTTTAAGATTCCATTCGTAAAGTATTAAATTGTAGAAATTCATTTTTCTTATTCCGTTAGCTTGCCTTTGAAATTATATTGTATCGGTTCGAGTTTTGCCGTTTGAATGGGTCATTCGGAACTGATTCGAACTGTATTCTGGAGATATTTTACACGATTTTATGAGGTTTTATGCTACGTGTTTTACCCTAGTGTAATAAATATGATGGGTGCCCTTAAAAATTAGCCAACCAACATAATTGATATTTGATCAGATTTACCTAGAAACCTAGTAAAATTTTAAAATTGCATGGAAGACATTAAAGTTACTATTTGTTTTTTCGTCGTATTTGAGTACTAAATAATTTATATTTATTTATACAAAACGTTACACAGCAATATTTCTACCTCGGATGTGTCATATATTTATCTAAGGAAAAAAAGTCATTTCATAAGTGTCTATTAAAATGCACTAATTTCTCAGCTGATACTTGATTTTGCAAATTTTTTTTACGCATCAATGTAAATTTGTTGCTATATAGAGGATGAATTACCCTAAACGAGTGTTTTTCCAGGATAAAGTTATCCACGTCATCAAATTTACAAAATTCTTTCAATATTTTGCTCATTTCTTTTCAAATTTTAAATTGAAAATTTTTTTCTTGGATTAGTTATTTTTTCCCCAGTTCTATGTCCGATACCATTATATAATGCAGATAGTAAGATGAAATTACAATAAGGTTTAATTTCTAGTTTCGCGGACCTTTTCAAATTTAATAATTCGGTATGATTGTTTTCTTTCAATGATAAGTAATATTATTTTTTAAGTGACGTAATTTTTGATATGCAAAAATTTCTTTATTAAAAAGAAAGCTCTGTTAATTTCTATATACCATATTTTAATGAGTAACACACATTTTTGTAATATCTGACTTACAGTTCTAATATTTCATGGCAACTATTGTATATTGACTTCACTTTCTCTCTTATCCTTTGTATTGGTGAATTAGCTTAGACATTGTTAATTCAATAATTTAAAATTTATTTAACAAACGGTGTTGTTGTGACTTACGCTTTCTGCTTGGAACATTCCAGAAGAGCTCCATAGATGGCAGCGAGCAGAAGAATGCGACTCCACTTACAATGGCACCTCAAGAGTAGGAATCCGACTAACCAAGTTCCTCCACAGTTTTAACAGCAGTGCCCTCAGGGTTGGCATCTGGAGGGTTCATAGCTTTTCCCTCCCTCTGACAGCATGGAAGGACTTTCCACCCTACGGATTTAACGTATCCATACCCAGCATACATATAAAGGCATTCAATGACACTTGTCGGGAGTTGAACCAAGCTCTCTGCGTACGAAGTCCAACGCGCTACCTCTAGCCTTTCCCGGACCCCAAACAAACTCTATTACTGCACAGTTTGTTTTAACGATTTGTGAGTGTCTAATATGATGGACAATACTCAAAGTTGATGGGATGTCCACGAAAGTGGCCGACCGACATCGACAGCAGTTAAAAAATCGAGGTACTTTCTAAAAGGTGTACGAAAACACCCGCTAAAGAAGGTTATAATGTAACAATCACATAATTCCGGATTGTCCCAATGGCAAGACCATCTTGACGGAGTGTCTAGAGGGTAGAAGATATAATATTCTACGTCCAATCCACGGAGAAAATTGTTATTGTGGTGCTCGGTAGCGTTGAGAATTAAACCTCATGTAAGTATGTCATAAGTGGATGGTAAAAACTTAAAACCCTGGGGTAGGAAAAATATATACCCCTATTGACAATATTCTACGTCGTTGAACTAAAGAGATTGCGGGAATGAGATGAAAGGAAATATGACTTCCTTACAAATTTCAGGTAGCTTATTAGGAGGACCACCCACCTACAGATGAGAAAATATTCGTTTGATTTGCGGATTTGAAAGAAATCCTTATAAATTTAATTTCAGAAACTATAATGTGATAAAGAATCTTATTCCTTAACTCATGGTTTAATTAATTCCAGCTGTGGCTCGGTCGTAAATGTATCCAATATATTCAATATTTAATATATATATTCGATTTTATTATTTATTAATAAAATTTTAGTATTTATTTAATATTCAATATTTCAATAGCAATTATATTCAATATTTTTTACTGTCATTATTTCGCATATTATTATGATAACATGTCATATCCCACAATTATGTTATGTGAATGTGCACCGGTTATCCATTATAAATATTAATTTATATGACCAGTAAATTAAACTATTAATGTCAAGAGTACTTTATTTCCGTTTTTAATTTTGATAGTTTACTTGTAATAGAAAATAATACTTTTTAAATTTTTAAACAACAGTTTCATTACGTGCACAGCTGACTCTCAAGTTAAATAAGCAAGAAATTAGTTTATTTTTTTTTACATTTTTAAAACCTATAAATACTGAAAATTTCGTGATTTTAACACCGAGCTTTAGCGAAATACATTTTTAAATCCTTTATAAACACTGTCTAATGCTTCAAGCTGAAGGGTTTTACAAATAACTGTTTTGTAACATACCACGCTCTATTGGTGATGATAGCACTTATCTTTATAGTTAGGGGTTTTTTTTTGTTATTGCTTTCGTTAAAAACACTTGGCGAATTCATGAAGTCTCTCATTTTAGTTAGAAGAAAATATTTTAAAATTTATTAGGGCATAAAATGTGGTTTTAAAGACTTGTTAAACCTTTTTCTCCTGCTAGTTTGCTTAATTAGCTGGGGCGTAAAATTTATGAGACAGGGTGAATATGTCAACTTCTCAGTCGAGCCTAAAATGCAAACTCTGGGGTAACATCAAATCATAAAAGACGCTATCGAACTAAACCAGACGATTATTTTTATTTACTCTACTTTTTTATTTATTTGATTACTCTGGAAGATTAATGGAAATTTTTCTGCTAATTTATGCAATATTTTTCGCAAACATCAGCCAGTGGGCACAGCTTTTTTTTTTTTTTTTTTCTTTTTTTTTGGAAGTTACTTTTCAGCACTGACATTTTCTATTTTTGAATGTCCCTTGTTTAAAAAGTCTTTAGTGAATTATATTTATCTTATGGATATTTCCATTAATTAAATCTAAAAATGCTGAATGTTTGCAAACATAAAAAAATACGGCACGCAACCATTTTTAAAAGAACAATCAATTACACACGTGGCACTTTTAAACTTCTCTTTTTTAGTTGGTGACATTCTTTTTTGATTACGGTAATGTATGTGAATATGGTGACAATATTAGCCACATATCTACAAAGGGTTAAGATTAAAATCGTTCGGATGTCATTTTGGCAAAAAATAATTTGTCAAGCCAATATTTCCTACAAAAATTCCCCAAGAAAAGCTGGAGCAAGAGAAAGATAGGAATAAAAAGGAAAGAATCTTAAGACCATAAGATAAACATTGTAAAAATGTTAAAATTTTCCCAGTTAAAGGAAAGAAAGAGTTTTTAGTTTGTCTCGAAACACGTTTCTTATCCGTTCATGTACATCTTCTCAAATTTGATATTAGATTCATGATATTTTCCAGATCATAATAACATATTTACGAGTGAACTAATATTAGGTTTCTATGCAACTGCTTGAAAATTTTAACGAGTAATTTTGCAATACACACAATATTTTCCAAAAGATTAGATCTTAAAATCTTTAAATCCTGTTAGAGCTTGATGTCTTTTCAAATTATGCATGTGCGCTTTGATTCATGAGCCTGTAGCATTTACCTTAAATAATCTATTTTTAACTTCAAAATGATGTCCACGATATGCATTTTGTTTCAATTTTCCCTCAAAATGGATGTTATGCAAGAAAGTCTTCATTAACGAGATAGAATATCTTGCATAAATGTATCTATATAAGTTTGTCGTTTGTATAAAGCTGCGAAAGGCTTTAAATTTTTGGAAGAAGTTGAATTTTTAGAAAAATTCGCATATTTTCTCAAAGAACAGGACCACACAATTTCTTGAAATCTACAGAAAAAATAACAATGTCAACTACACTGCTGGCCACCCAAATTGCAACACCAAGAAAGACAAGAGATATCACAACAAAATTTATTTTCTAGATAACATGTTGACCAAGTATCAAATGATTAAATTTATAGACTTCTGTGAAGTGTGGTTCCTGCCAAAATCAGTAGCCAGAGTAGCCGCCATTGTTGGAGATCACCGCTGCCACACGCCTCGGCATTGATTCAAAGAGACTTTGGATGAGTTCTTGGGGTACAGCAGACCAAGCAGCTTCCACACGTTGCCAAAGTTGATCTGCTGTGGCAGCTGGGGATGGAATCTGGGTCAATCGTAGAGCAACCATGGACCACATGTTTTCTATCGGCGAAAGATCCGGAGAGCGAGGCGGGCAGGGAAGCAATTCAATCTGGCGATTGACGAAGAACCGTTGGACAATGCGTGCCACGTGTGGTCGCGCATTATCCTGTTGAAATATGGCTATGGGCAAGCCCTGAAGGTAAGGAAGGACAACTGGCTCCAACACCTCGGAGATGTAGCGCTGGCTGTTTAAAGTACCGGCAATGCGTGTTAGAGGTGTGCGAGAGTGATATCCAATACCGCCCCATACCATAATACCCGATGCAGGACCAGTGTGGCAGTGCATAACGCAGCTGTTCAGCATCCTCTCTTCACGGTGTCTCCAGACTCGAATGCGACCATCGTGGTGTTGCAGACAGAAGCGTGACTCGTCAGTAAAGACAATTTCATTCCATTCTGCCGTCCACGTCCTTCTGTCATCGCACCATTGGCGGCGGAGACGTCTGTGGTTCTGCGTCAAGGGTAGACAAAGCAATGGACGTCTTGCGGACAGACCACTCTGGTCGAATGGTACGCGCGTCGAATGGTACGCGCAGACACTGGATGATGCGTTACAGACTGCATGTGCTGTGCTATGGTTCGTGATGTGACTGAGCGATCCGTCACTGCCATGCGCACAATTTGCCTGTCATCACGTGAAGTGGTGCGCTGAGGTGGATGCGATCGAACACGCCGGTCTGTCGTACCCTCCTGCATCCAACGATCACATATCCGCATTACAGTTGTTTGGTTTCGTCCAACACGACTACCGATTTCCCTGAAAGATAATCCGCAATCTCGGTAGGCCACTATCCTTCCTCTGTCGAACTCGGATACTTGATCAAAAGATGATCGCTGTTTTCGACGAGGCATAATTGATCGTTTTTTTGAAAAAAACACAAGAAAAACACAATTGCCGAACTTGAAATCCTCGAAATCTCCAAGCTTTAAATAGCGCTTTGAAGTGGCGCCACAGGCGCGCGTGATGTGCGTCTGCGCTGAAATTCTAATCATTTGCATATCTCACCTCCGCTAATGCATGTTGTAAATTTCATGTTATTTGCATGTTTCCTTCAGGGTGTTGCATTTACAGTTGCCAGCAGTGTAGTTACAAACTAATTGTTATAGTTCATCATCAGGCCGGCGTGAATTTGACTGGATTGTCCCCTACTTGTTAGTCTCTAAGACTTAGTGAATCGTCCATAGAAACAATTACATTTAATCCTTCTGGGATTGATGAAGAAGTTGTTCAATGGGAATATTTAAAAAGCTGGGTGTTTCTGTTATGCGTATTCCAACACTTTCATGTAAGTAATGTTTTTCTCGAATTGATCTTACCTTGCGATCCGTCCGAAAACTATCTTTAACAGCTGAGTGACAGGGTCGCAATTGCTCATGGTAATATGAAAAATTATCTTTCTCTATATCCATTACTCGGTCATTTAAAAGATTTGATTCCAGAATTTGTTTATTGTACAAAACTTGATTCTTCGATTAGAAGTGAAAGAGGATTTTTGACTTTTTCAAAACCAAAACATAAAATGCCTTCCTTATTTTATCATGTCAGCACATGGATACACTCCGAATTGCGCAATGGGAGACCTTTGCTTTATTTCTACAGAATCCCTTTCTCCAGCAGCAAACCACGTAACTGCCTAGCGCTATTCATCTTACATAATACTACTGATTTGTTATGACGTCAACGAGATGTCCCATCTTTCCAGCATTCTTTCTCCTTTCACCTCACAGAATTAACAGGAATAGGGAATTAAGCAAATTCAAGCTCGTGTCTCTTCAAGAATAAACTATACGCTTAAAAAATATATTTAAAACATCTTATTAAAATTCACTAAAAAATGGGTGGCCTAGTGTCTGAAATGCTGTAAATTCATGCAGACTCCTATATTACGTAAATGCTGTTTCATACTATGCCTATTATGGTGGGGCGAAAAAAATTATTTTTTACAATCAATTTCTAATAGCACGGAAGACTTGCGCATTGGCATCCTAATAACGGGAAAAATAATATAAAAAAATATAAATTGGTTCTGAAATCGCGCTAGAGCCCTAAAGTTTAGAAAAAAAAGAAAAAAAATCTGCACTTTTTAAAGACATATAATTTTTTTTAATAGTTTACTTTATTTTTAATAGTGTAAAAACTACTCTTTGTAGTTACCTAAATGCGTGAAAAATACTTTTGGACACATTGCCGTTCATTTAAATTTGCGGAAAAAGCCCTAAAATACCATTTATTTTTTGTAAAAACCTCATATTGCAGCTCTTCACCCATTTCAGCGTGTTTTTCCTTTATGCTGAAATGACCCAGGACTCACCACGTGGAGGTGGCTGCAAGTCGAGTCCCACCCACACCCTACCCAACCAACCAACGAATTTGAGTGTGGTTACTTACACTGAAGTCCCTTTAAATTCTGGCTTCGTATCAAATTTGGTCAAAGACTTTGATCCTAAAGTTGTCCGAATAAAACCCTCTCGGTTTTCATGCCTTCAAACTTTTCCAGTGGCCTCTGTAACAAGTTTCACACATCTCCCTACCGCCAGAGTGTGGCATGGAAATTTCAAATACTCAAATTCTGGCAGGGCTTTGTCTTTAAATAAAGTTGAAATGTGTTCTGTTACCATATTTGAAAACAATAGAGGTGGTGTCAGCTTATACTTTGTCCAATAAATAAGTTTAGCATAGTCTATGGCTTGAAAATTAATTTAAGGAAGATTGAAGGCTCTAACGTGACCTACTACTGGCAGCTCATTTCTGGTTTTCAGTATCCTCCTGTAGCCTAATTCTTGAATGTGTTGTCTGTCTTCCAATATCATCGCCAACATCATATTCTCTGGATGGCAGAAGAACGAGTTTCTCTGAATGACCGGATCAATGATTTCTTTTATGTTGTCCGGGAAATGTCTTGTTGTTTGAATGACCTTTAGTATGTGCTTTGGACCGTCTTTCACAGTGTAATGCATTTTATTATCAAACCAAACAGCAGCATAGGTCTTTACAATGTAATTTACAAGTGTCTTCATTTCACTTGTCGGGCTAATTTGAGAAACATAAAGTCTTAATACGCGGTTAGCACAGGTTAACCATTGGGAATGGCTGAGGGGTCCAGGATCTTTAACAGCTAATTCTGGATCACAGAGTCCAGTGATGACTGCATTAACAATGTCTAGAAGATACTGCTGATCTTTACTGAGATCAGTTTTATTTATTGGGATGACAACTTCATATTGAATCGGCACAAAATCAACAGTAGGATTCTTCTCACAGCTTGGCAGTTGCTTGCAAATTGGACCACTGAATGACGCTGGCCCACTTGTTGTCCCGTATAAGTGCTCAAACAAATGTTTATAAGGCAGCTCATTAAAGTGAAGTTCTCATTAAAGCTCATTAAAGTGATTCTTTATTAAGTAAGAATTTGAAAATATTTTTATATACCTAACAAAATATTAAATACTCTTTTCTAAAAATCCTCCCATAAATTTGATTTTGCGTCATATTGTCCGGTGCATCTTACAGTCCGAAAAATACGGTAATATGAGAGATAATAAGGGGTTCAGAGGAGTCGTTGAAGGCTCGGAAATGTCTCTTTCAGAACATATAGAATGTTAGGTGCAGAGATGTGTTAAAATTGCTGAGATTTCCTGAGATTGCTAAGATCTTTAATCTGGGATTTTCGAAATAGTTTTCACTCTATACAATGTTCACATCCAGAAAAATATGGGACCTCATTTTATCCTTACTGGGGCACAAAAAGACTAAAGCAGTTTAAAGCGAAAACAATATAACCTTCTGATCTCATTCATTGCAGGAAATCAGTTTTAAGCGGAAGCGAGAATACACGCGTGAAAGCAAAAAACAAAACAAAACAAAAACAACGAAAGCGATCAAATTAAAGCGAAATTGTTCTTCTTAAAAGAGGGGAAATGAAAAACACCCACTTGAGGCGAAGATCTTAATTTACTTTAAAGAGGCCGCGACTTGAATGGCTTTAACTAATCTAGATAAAGAAAATGTCTGTTGCTGAGATCTAAAAAGGAAAAATTTACGTTTCTGATCTTCGAGAAGGAATAAAATTGGGAATCTACTGAAAAGGGCTGATGCTGCGTTCAGTGGATGAGCTGAGAATATTTATAGTGAGAAAAAACATGTTCAGTCGCGTTCTTTAGTTTGGATTTATTTTAAAAGCCAACAGGACTTAAATCTTAGCCTGTTGGGTGAAAGTAGAAAATTGAGTAAAACTAGGAAATAGGGTAAGTAACTTTATGCTTTATGAACAAAAGTAGTAATTTCTACGGGAAAAAATCTGTCAAGAAGAAACCTTTATGTATTTGAATATATAAGTCAGGCGTTCTCTTTCTAACACATGCATGTATATGTGTTTCTAGATCAAATTAACAAAACTTAATCTAACACTTTTTAAATTACGAGGACAACGGGAAAAAACATTCACCTTTTCAAAAAACATTGACGTCCAAAAATAGCTTAAAACATGTAAATTTCACAATGTTTAGAAAAGTTTCAAGCAATTTTTAGGAACGAACTAATTTTAGGAAAATACTAGAAGTGTTATATAATTATTAATTCACGGTTTTGCTGCATGGAAGTCAAGCAAAGTGTGTTTATACACAAATTTTTATTTTTACAATTTAGAAAATTATAAAGAAATGCCAAAAATCAGATAAATAAATTTTAAAAGTAGAAATAAAAGATAATTACTTTTCCTCTCTCTTAGATTGTTAGGCCATTGATAGGTTAAAATTCAAAACTTGTTAATGCAAAATTTGCAAAATAAATCTAAAGTGATTTATCTTTCATTTTTTGCATATATTAGAATTTATACAAATCTTTATCTATATATGGATGTAAAAGATATTTGAAAATAAACACCATAGATTTCTACAGATTTATTGATCTGCAATGTAAAAATATTTTGATTTTTACCCAAACTTTAATCGATTATTTTTACCCTTATTAGAGTTGAGTTCATACGTACCGAAAAAAACAATATTCAAATTTCCAGTGTCTGTGCGCAATTTCATTTATCCAGGAACACACACAGATTTCTCTCGAAGTCAAATGAAAGAAGTTCTTAAAGTTCTACTTCATATATTTAAATGTGTATTTGTAATTTAATGAAGGAGAAGCTGGAAAGTTAACGTGTGATCGAAGAGAAAAAATTCTTTTTTTATATCAAATCACTTGCATCAAGAGTATTAGAAACGCATTTCAGAATGTTTTGGCTTTACAGGTAAACAAACTATAGTGCTAAATACAGCGCATAAAATCAAGCTCATAAAAACTAAAAGCCACAAGCATGGATCACAAGAAGGAACTAAGAAACCACAAGATATGGAGAAGCAAGGGCGAAAAGCGTTAACTTTTGAGGAAAATATGTTCGAGGTACAATGAAGAAAGCCGACAAGGAAAAAAAGGATGCTAAGCATCTCTAAAATCTTACTGTCGTTGCAGATTAAAAGGACACACAGACATCACAGCTTAATGACAAGTCAATTTACACATACAATTAACACGAGTACAATGTTGTAATTTGAGATAGCATGCAAAATAAATAGCATATGATAAAATAATAACTTATTTATCATTAGGTTCAGACTGTCCAGAAACACAATGATGAGTTTTATAAAATTAGTTCTAATGAAGAAGAGATAGTGGAAATAGACTATCAATGGATATAAAAATGGAAATGATAATGTAAATAGACAAAGGATAGTGGAAATAGACTTGTTTTCTCTCTCGTATGAAAATTTTAGTTTTTATTTTTATTAATTTATATTGTTTAGTTCAGCAATCTCTTTAGGTGGGGCATCTGTTGACATCGCATATCCTGTATCCATGTTAAATTGTTTAACTTACCCTGGTGAACTTTAAACAAATTTGAACTAACATGAAATTCAGTTCTTTCAGGTTTGTTTGTCGTCAGTGAAATTTTGATATTTCCCATATCACACATTAACAAATACATACTTTTAATTTTTTTTTATCTCTGCATACGTTTCCATAAAGATCGCATATCTTTCAATACTTTAAAATTTTAAAATTTCCAGAATTTATTTTTTGATGATATCAATGTATGGACGTTTATTGTAGGAAAGTTACAACTAATTTAAGAAACTGTTACAATAAAACAGTGGATCTTAACGTTTTCTTAATCAGGATCGACTTGTTTTGAAAAAAAAAATTGTCGATGACCATGTACCAACCACTCTTTTAAGAAGCAAAAATGTGTTTAATTTTTGGATAAAACGAACTATTTGTGATAAACAACTTTACAAATTTACAACTTTACGTTACAAATAAGCTTAATAACAATTGCAAATTTAACCTAAAAGAAAACCTGATAGCAAACATAAAATCCCATGGAAGCTTAAAAATGAATCAGATTTTTGAGCTTGCATCAGCTTTACTAGCTGTAAAATGGCTGTGACACTGCGACTCCGCATCACAGAAAATGTATTACGGACTTTTAAGCAGAAAGGGGATATTTTTTCGCACTGGAAACGTCAGTAAATGGAAGAAATACTGGATTCTTTTATAATTTGAACAATAAATTCGAAACAGACAATTTTTTTGTTGTGCCCATTTTATAAAATTGTTAAATTCCCGGGCGTTTTGAAACGTAAAACCATTTTTTTTAATCACTGCTCACTTAACGGACCTTTTCTTGGGTTCTCCCGCAACCCCCGAGGTCCACGGTTTAGAACCAATGAATTAAGGTTGATGTGTACTAACCCTACGGGATTCACTCACCTCAGTGTTAACCTATGGAGAATATGTGTCTACTATTTACAACTACATAAAAGCTGATAATCGAATAAAGATGGTAATTTCAGATAGCCCGAACTTTTCTGCATCTTGCAACAGGATTCATTTTATAAATTTCGTCCACCAAAGGAATTTATGAGAGTTTAAGACACACTACAGCATATTTTTTCCCTGAATAATTTAAATTTAAAAATATTATTTGCACTTTTTTAAACGAAAAATGCCTCAAGGCGTAAAAGTTCTTTCTCTATTACGGGGTACAATTAAAAAAAATCTTTCAATCAAATTCGGTAATCCTTGGAATCATTTTCTCCATAGGTTAACATTGAGGTGAGCGAATCCAATAGAGTTGGTACACAGCAGCCTTAAAAGAAAAATATTTGTGAACGGCACGCACATCGCATTTAAAAAGAACCAATTTTTAGAGCAGAAAACAAAATGCAAAAAATATGGCTTCGTGAATCTATAAAAAAAAATTGAGATGAAAATTTCTCCATAGCTTATCATGATGACAGGCGAGGTCAACCGATGCGCCCGCAGCCTTAAGGACGGCATCGAATGTCACCGAAGTTAGTTTTGCAGCTACCCGGAGAGGTATTCTCGCTTGTCTGCCATACGTATGAAGGGAAACACACGCATACATACATACCTATACGTAATGCATGCTTTTGTGTGTCGGAGAGAAAAATTAAGAGTTTCGTATCTGTCGCAAAGCTCTCAAAGTATTCTAGAAATGGAGAAGTAAGGCTTTTCCTCAGGTACTCGATTTAATTAAAAAAAGGCTATTCATTTAATGAGGTTGTCATGGAAATGCATCCATCACCCTGCCGATAAATGGCAAGGTAATGAACTTGCAATTGTTATCGCTTTTAGAGTAGCGTGTGCGTGGAGGGAGAGGAGGGAGGCATATTAAAAAATCGCTCTTGCGAGAACTTTCGCCATATAATTAACTTACTGTTATAAAAAGCGCCTTGATATAAAAAAATTATGTCAATTTTTTTAAATAATAGAGAGGAAAAAAATTAATTTTCTGGAATTTTCTCCCTTCGTCTGAAATTTCGAAACTATTAAGATGTAAACTAATATACCTTGGCGCTCTTTAGACAGTGTTAAGCACTGAATCAGGGGCACTGGCGTTTACAAATGGTCTGGCACGACCAATCTTCATTTATCATAGGGCTCTTACTAATTTTTTTGAGGGAAGTTAAATTTCAAAGACTATAATAATTTATATAAAAAATGATGCTATAATTTTAAACTGTTTTTTCTGAATTGCTGATATAAATCTTGATAGTGAATAATCTGTTTTTGAGCTTGATGAAAAAAAATTACCATTTTTGTTAGCTTGAAACTCGGCATGAAGAACAACCAAAAGTGTAGTTTTTAATAAACTTTGCAACGAAAAAAATGTAAAAGAAAAAAATCATTAAATATCATTATAGCTGGTTTTTATAGGTACGCTTGAAAGAGAGTTATAATATTTGTCCCCCCCCAAAAAAAAATTGTGAAAGAAAAAATTCCCTTAATATGAGTACAACTGCTTTTTACAAATACTCAGAAAACAGGAATATAAAATGGTGAAAGAAAAATTCTGTGAATTAGAGTACAATTGATTTTAACAGTCGTGCCTAAAATAGGGCTATAATGTATATTACCAAAAAATGGTCAATGAAAAATTTCATTGAATATCACTACGACTGTTTTTATTTTAGTATGGCTATAAGAGGGATATAATATTGGAGAGTATTTTGTAAAAAAATTGAATTCCATGTTTCCTGTTTATATCATGTATTTCCTTTAGGATCTTTATTTAATTTAAATTACTATAAGTTCTCTTATAGATTACATGCTCGAAATTCTCCCAAAATCTCACTTAACAGGAGAAGAGATCAAATGCATCCATTCCGACTCATAAGTTAAAAACCATACTCTCTGCAATTTCATTTGGATATCAAGACTTTCATCACTGGTTTATTATGTCTTGACAATTCATCCAGGTGACCGTGTTATAAGAAAACAGTCGAAAACATATTTTGAGGACATTTAGCTTTCTCCACATCAGTCGATGGTTCCGATTTTCGGTACTCTAGAAATGCAGTAAAGAAAAACTCATATAAATAAGTAAATAAAACGATTTCTGAATTTGCTCTTTCAATATCCGGTACTGCTTTTTTTCTTCACCCCTACAGAATCATTATTAATCAGAGAGCATGGTAACCATTTACAAAGACCGGCTTCAAACTCGGGTGCTCTAAACTCGAGGCAGTATTCTTTAAACTGAATTGCAGTGTGAGTCATCTCATTTTTTGATTCCAGTCCACTTAGATCTGCCCCTTTCTTTCTGAAACCGAAGACATGGTATACTGGTCTTGCATGCTATAAATATTACTATTTATCAGATGATTTTTTTACACCATAAATGCAAAGTCCTGCGCTTCCCATTGATACATAATCTGTCTTTCGAACAGTCGGGTGGTACTGTACAGACCATTTGCGAGGATCATGGTCCAGCACGAACCTTCCAACCTCCAGGTCGGGATAGATAAATTGGTAAAATTCTTACCTTGATGTTAACTTAGATTCAAAACCAGTCCTTGAAGATATGTCGGACTATTTATCGTCTATATTTTTTGTCATCATAAATTTCAATATTTAATTTATAATATACATTAATATTTATTAACTTTATGCATAAAACATTTTTGTATCCTGGTCTAAATTAAATTATTTTATTCTTCGTTCCTATTAAATCCTGTTTTCATGGCTCAAGATTACGGCTGGTTATTGGAGGCTGCCGGCCATATTTAATTCACAGCAACGTATCTCATAATTTGACTCATTATTCATTTATGGTGTTTTTTTATGACGGTAATATGCATTTATTTTTATTTATTTACTTACATACAGGATTAAAAATTTTTTGACCCTGTGTAAATTAAATTATTTTAGCTTTCTTTCCCATGACTCAATATTACGGTCGATTACTTTAGACTGTAGGCCTTATTTAGTCCACAGAATATGGTACCATTCTGTTTGGTGCATTATTGTGGGGATGTCATACCATGTCGATAAAGTTTACAAATTTTTTTGAAAAGAACTTATATCACCCAATATTTATTCTATACAATAATGCTCCGTTTCTGTTAAGAAAATTACGTAACTAACATTATGTAAATAGGACACAAAAAATAAAAATTACTTTATCAAACGGCTTGAGGAAATTACATTAGATAGCTACATCACATCGTGCATCTTGTTAAATAGTAATTGATACGGAGTTCGTTTAAACTGTATCGCTACCGTACGCCGAGCACCGTAATCAGCTTCATAATCAGCACCTAAAAGGTTTTACGATCGACAGCCAACGATCGACGTCAGCTGGGTCCATATGCCCAGCTGACGTCGATCGTTGGCCGAAAGACTAAGGAGCTTGCCTTTCAGTACTAGAGTCAGCAGGTTTGAATATCGCCTGTGGAATGGGTGTGTTTGTAGACGGAATTAACTTTATACGGTAGATACGGGTCAGGTTTAGTCGTCGTGCAGAGAAAAATGAGCATAGTGATAAAAAAAATCTAGAACTAATACATCTATTTTCCTTTAAAACATCCCTTTGGGATCTATTTTTTGACACAAGGATTACAGAGTCATTTTACGCCAGTAAAAGGACCAAATAACGGAACAGGTCTCTTTTAGTTCTTAGTTCACTTAGAGGTAACAAAAAGCCCAAACAAAAAAAGGAAAAGAAAAATTTTTCATTTCACAGCAAACGGATTATTCACGCTTATTCTACTTGTTTACTAGCATTTCGCTATAAACTTGATAGCCCATTAAACCTTCAGCGGGCGCGCCATATAAAATACAGTAAGGGCCTGTTCACATAGGAGTCCGTTGCGTTGCGTTAAGGAAAAGATGACGTTGAGACGGAAATAAACCAATCATATGCCTCCAAACGATTAGAAATGAAATTTTTAACGCCTATGATTGGTTTATTTCCGTCTCAACGTCATCTTTTCCTTAACGCAACGCTACGGACTCCTATGTGAACAGGCCCTTAGGGTTGGAAGGTATTTTGTCCCCTTTTAAATAAAGTAATCTTGCTTAAGTAGAAAAAAATAATTTCTCATTAAAGTGTTAAAGCAATTGCTTTTAGTAGCTTTATGTTTTTATAACCTATAAATTTAGAAATATAAAGGGATGTAAATAATATTCTGTAATCTACAATTAAATAACGCAGAAAATTAAGAATATTATTATAAGCAATAAATTAGAAATTTCAAACTTTTTTTTAAGTTCTACTAGAAGACATTCCCGAAATAAAAGATTTTGTATTCAAGGGCTTCTTAAACCAATTCGAGAGGATTACTGAGAGGAAATCGAGACGTCACTTACGAGGGGCTGCTCTGTTAAACAATGACAGAAATCACAAAAGGTCCTTTCACGAATGAAAAGGGATTGGATCCCCTCATGGTGACAATATGAATACGTTGTTGCCCCATTACGCTTAAGGACTCGAACTCACATAGTCAGTTACGCTTTCAGATAACCACTGATGGTGATTTTGACCGTTCAATTAGAGACTAGCATTTCCTCTACAAATGATGCATAAAATACGTTATTCCAGATCCACAATGGGCTCAGTTACGGCCAGGGTACTCGCGCTCAATGATTTATACCAGCGTTTCTCTTTCTGCGATTCACGGGCCCCATTGGGGTCGCGGTGACATATAAGAGGAGAGGCTTGTGAATTAATTTCATTATGACATAATAGTTTGAATTAGTCGCTCATGCAGTTCGTCATTATTATTGTTATTAAGTTTTGATCCGGGGGTCGCGAAGTGTTAGTTTTAAAGTTTTTCTGTATTTTTTTTTGGGGGGGGGACTAAAAATATTGAGAACTTCTGATTTATATATAGGGTTGTTTGATATGTCCACGCACTTTCCTATGAGAGTAACAAAATTATACGGTAGACAAAAACAAAAGTAAAATTGTACTAATAAGTAACAGTAATAATAAGTAAAATTATACTAATAATTAAAACACTAGAAAGACGGCTGCCGTCATTTTGGCGGTTTCCGACATACTATTGAGCGTTATGTCTTTATTTATATCCTCAAGTTTCTGAAATTTTATGACGTTTTCTAATTTTAAGCGAAATATGGACACACATTTACAAAATTATATTCGATAGTAAAAATGGGGAGAAAATGTGTTGTATACCTAAATTTGACTAAGACTGAAATCCGTCAATTTGACGGCAATATAGAAAACAGGCAGAAACCTTTCAAATAATACCGGAAAAATATTAGTTACTTTTCATATTGTCCCCCTTTTGCAAATAGCAGAAATATTAGCACTTCGGAAATATTGGTGTTGGAAAATAAGGACTGCACAAACCATGCATATACACTATCTGGCCAAAAGTATCCGGACGCCCAGTGGTACGGACTCGGAGAGTCCTGAGGCATATATCAATATGATGTTGGTCCTCTTTTTGCATCGATGACAACCTGCACACGTATGGGGAGACTTTCCACCAGCTTTTGATAGCTGTCCATAGGAATTGACTTCCATGCTTTCATCACAGCTGGAGTGAGTTTGGGCAGTGAGGATGGTCGATTTGGCTGGCTACGTAATCTGCGTTCTAATTCGTCCCAAAGGTGTTCAATGGGATTTAGATCGGGGCTCTGAGAACGCCAGTTCAATTTTTGAACACCCATTTCGTCAACCCATGCCTGCACAAGTCTCGATGTGTGAATGGAGCAGTTATCCTTCTAGAAGAGAAATTGGCCGTCCCCGAAATATATCCATAGAGTTGGGAGAACAGCTTTGTCCAGAATGTCCACATACATCTCAGAGTTCATTTTTCCAACCACAGGAACTATGAAACCCAGGTCAAACCATGAAAAACACCCCCACACCATGATGCTGCCAAACACCAAACTTAACAGTCGGCACAATGCAGTCACGTAAGAAGCGCTCGCCGGGCATCCGCCAAACCCAGACGCGTCCACCGGACTGCCAGATTGTAAAGCGAGATTCATCACTCCAAAGAACATTTTTCCACATGTCCACGGTCCAACGATTGCGAGATTTGCACTATTGCAAAGCGTCGATTGCAACAGCAATCGACGCTTCGCATTCCGGAGAGTGATGTTCGGCTTGTGAGCGGCTGAACGACCATGGAATCCCAGGTTTTTTAACTCTCAACGAACAGTCCCGCTGCTAGCACTAACGCCTGAAGAATTTTGGAACTCCTGAGGGATTTCAATCAACGAGGACTTGCGATTTCTTTTCACTACCCTTTTCAGAGTTCTACGGCTGCGTTCACAAATTTTTTTCGGCCTGCCACTTCGTTTTCCTGCAGTTTCACTGCATCGACGTTTCCACTTCATAATTACATCACAGTGGATTTTGGCTTCTGTAGAATGTCCGAAATTTCATGAACTGATTTCCCACAAAGGTGGCATCCTACTATAATGCCACGATCAAAGTCACTAAGCTCCTTTGACTTACTCATTGTCTCACAAACGCATAAATATGACCTTTCAAACCACTACCAACACTTTTATAGCTTTCGGTTACTCATCAAATTACGTCACCTACCAGATCCACTTCTTTAGGGGTATGTACGGATACTTTTGGCCAGATAGTGTATGTTTACTAATAAACCATACCAGGTTGTCAGCTCGGCATACCTGCATAAAAATATTTCTAAATATATACTAATTTATTATGTATTGGTATAAAATGCTTCAAAATTTAAAGTATTTAACCATTAAAAAAACATAAAAAATTTTAAATTCTTGATTTTATTTTTAATCGTCAAAATGACGGCGTTTAGTCTTTTTAGTAAGAAACAAATTCACATCTTTCTAGTGTTAATGCTTTTAAAATGGGTTTGAATCGTACACAAGGAAAGGTGGTATTATTTATTACGGAAAAACAGCGCTAAAAGGTTTTAAAACAATTCTAGAGGGTATCTTTGAACAGAACGTAATACTCAACATTTGAAAGGTGTCAGACATAAAAGATTCAATGTTTATACACAGTTTCTCCTAAAAACAAAAAATGTATGTTGACTGAGCCATAATTCCTATTATCTCCTTCAAAAATTGTTCGTTGAATAAGAACACAATTCTTGGTGACAGGTGCTTTATTCATTTCCAAATAATAAAATAAAAGCAAAATAAAGTAAAATATAATAACTTTTATGGAAGAAATTTAAGTTGCTGTCAGGAAGTTTTATTTAACTTTTCTGTTCCTTAAAATTCGGATTATTTGTTAAGTCGTATCACTATTCAAAAGACGTAATTTGTATGAGAATTTTAATTATTGCCCATCAAAACATTGCCTAAATGCATAGAAAACAAACAATGTAAAAATGCTCCTGCGTTAATCTCTATCATCACACCACCTTGTCATGAAAAAGTAAGGAAAAAAATGAAATTGCTAAGCGATTCCTTCCAAATCAGCATTCATCGCTACGAGGCAAAAACAATGCAACAAATGATTAGAATTATGCGGAATGTTTCTTTCATTTTCACAGATTTTGATGTGAGAGAGATTGTTTATCTTGAGGCAATAGTTTCCTATCTAGAGATGGGCCGTCAGTTTCCGCATGTAAATGTTTCCACATTATTTGGATATAATTTTATTTGGGCATGATGAAATAAAAAAATACCCAATATTCGCAGATTTTTTTTTTCTTTTTGCATACAGAACTGTTTGTCGTTTCAACAAACATCTCAATCAAATTTAAAGTAAAATTTTCATCGTAATGAGATCATTAGTTCCTATATTACATGGTTTCTATTACTTTATTTTAATTTTTTAAACTCAACACCAGTAGAATTAGACTATAGTCAATTTTATCGGTTATGAAAAGATGGTTTCCTCACAGTAATTAATGTATCCTACAACACTAGTTCTTAACCAGTGGTTCGCGGACCACAGGTGGTTCGGGAAAACCCATAAAGGTCTGGAAGAACCCATGGTCTATGAAGTCAACAGTGATGAGAAAAATTTGGTTTCAGCTTTTCTGCTGCAAATTTAACACTTTTATATTAAATTCACTGAAAATTTAACAATTTCATAAACTTGGGAGTAAAAAAAATTTTACCCCGAAAGTTTTGTTCTAAGAATTCTTGTATTTCTTCGTATCTCACCATTCCGAGTGCGAAAAAAATTCCTGCTCTGTATAAAAATCCATAAAATATTCTCTATCCTGCGGAATCGCAGCGTCGTAGCCATTTTGCAATGCAAGCTCAAAAATTTCATTTTTTTTTAAAGTTTTCATAGGCTTTCATGTTTGGTATTTAGTATTCATTTGCGCTAAATTTGTTATGGTTATTAAGTTAATTTGTAAGTTTTCATTAAAGCTGTTAATCCCAAAAAGTTTGTTTATTCAGAAAATAAAAACCCTTTTTTGCCTGTAAAATTGTTGATTGGAAGACGGTCCCCGACGAGTTTATTTCTTTCTTTTTTTTTTATGAGAACTGACCCCTTAACAACGAAATGTTAAGAACTATGGCCCTACAAAAACGAAACATGTGGGAGGAGCTAGTTTTCTGAAATTCGAAATGTAGGATAGGAACAGAAAATCAAGCCACTTTTGCACTCTTTTGGCCACTTTTCGTACTCTTTTGGCGAAAACTATAATCAGCGATCCACTTAAACAAGCAATTTTTTATTTGTTTTTGCTTTTAGAGTACTGCAGTTCTATTAAAATGATCTTTAAACAAAACAATTTAAACTAATTGCTGCAATAAAACCACTGATGTAGTCGAATCACGTCATCGTGAAAGTAACTTTATAGACATTTTAAAATGAAAGAAATGTGTGCAGCATATTTTTTAGCTTTTATTACTTGGATAGGATTTTTTATTCCTTTTTATTAACCTTTAGTTTACGGTGCCAATTTTTCCGATTCCCTCTTTAGAACGGGAAATATCATACCGCCATTGTAAGAACGACCATTAAAGGGGTAATATATATATATATATATATATATATATATACGTGTGTGTGTGTGTGCGTGTGTGTGTGTGTGTCAAAACATAACTGAACTGTCAAAATATAGTTGAGAAGTACGGGAAAGGGGGTTTAAAATAATAAGAATCTAACATTTCATTTACAAAGGGCGCGCATTTTGCTGTGGGGAAAATCATCTTTTAAAAGCGACTTTGAGAGGAAAGCGAATAATTCTAGGCGAGAGGATTTATTTTTAGAAGTGTACAGGGTTTGGGCGCGAAGTTAAGAATGCACAATCAGCAATAATAAGGGTCCAGATGACCAAGGTTGAGGTCTGCACATGCGCCGTGCAGCAGAAGCTTGGATGCAATTAAGTTTTGGCGGCAGATTGAGTAAGAATCTCATTGCCAGCGGATGCTCGAGGCAGTCGTGACCGAGTAGATTATAAAATGGCGAAGCGCGGAAATCAACCTGGAGATTGGTCAACTTACGAAGTTTAATAAAGACGGAGTTAATACGAACTGGATTATTTCTTTAAAAGGCCTACCACTCGCCCAATTCAACAATGGACGTGACTGCATAAAATTAATGTTAACACGGTAGCAAAGCAAGCTCCGTGTCATATATATATATATATATATATATATATATATATATATATATATATATATATATATATATATATATATATATATATACACTGCCACAAAAAAATATAAGCACACAGAGGTAAATAAGTTACTATCACGAAACTTAACATGTATGTAGTGTATGAGGAGATAAATGATTACAAATTCAGAAGAACAGACCGTTTTATTAAGAAGATATGGTATGAAAAGGTTACAAATCATTAAGTACTAGTAA
Organism: Dolomedes plantarius; assembly: GCA_907164885.2. Taxonomy (NCBI): domain Eukaryota; kingdom Metazoa; phylum Arthropoda; class Arachnida; order Araneae; family Dolomedidae; genus Dolomedes; species Dolomedes plantarius. The sequence continues at coordinate 164,720,152 of OU015497.1, read as the reverse complement.
ATCCCCCTCTGGCAGCCATACAAGCCGAAACACGGTGTGGCATCGAATCAATGAGGTCACCTATGAAATCCTGGGGAAGATCATGCAGTAATCTTTATAACTGGGCAGTTAATTCACCATTATTCCGGAACGGCTGCACTTGACTTCCAAGCATGTTCCAGACGTACTCTATTGGCAAGAGGTCTGGTGACCTGGCAGGCCATGGGAGTAAGTCATATCCTTGAAAACATTGTTGGGAGAGTCGCGCAGTATGTGGACGAGAGTTTTCTTTCTGATAAATGGTCCCTAAGCGACTTGATAGCATAGGCAGTACAACTGGTGTTAAAATCTCGTCCACGTAACTACGTGCCGTCAAAGTGCATTTAAGGACGACTAAAGGTGATCGTGTGTCCCAACAAATCGCTCCCCACTGTAGCGTACTGGAAAGATGTTCTTTTTTCCCGAGACCCCACAAGGGGTGAAACACAGCTGCGTGTTTTTCAAAGAATGTGTTGTTCGGTTCCACCAGTTCGGAACACGTGGGGGGATTAAACACCGTTTCCTTCACAGAGGCAGCCACTAAAGCTGTCATCTTAACGTCCTGGAATGTAGAAAAGTTCGGCGTCCAAAAAGAACTGTCAGCTGATATTCTGGCGGCTCCTCCACCCCTTCTGAAAATCCAGACATTGAGGAGAGACGCTTCACAGATTCCGCACAGTGTAGACGTGTTTTTTCTAGGCTCCTGTGTATTTGGGCTTGGAATGGGCCCTGGAGCGCGCAATGTAAATCTGCACGTAAATATGTCGAAAATGTCTACTATTTAATTTTTTTTTCTTATTAATAAATTGTTAAGTTTTGTTTTAAAAATTTAGCCTTCGTTTGTTAATTAGAACTCTGTCTTTCTTGGTATGGATCAATAGTTGTGAAAATTGTTAAAAATGCCTCAGAGAGTTAACAGCCTTGTCGTGATGCCACAGCTTAAATTGGTGATCAGCGGTTGGATCCGTACCCGGTTCTGAAAGCAGAGTTCAGTATGCCAAATTGCGGGTCATTTTCTCGGACCCATAGAAGTACAGATTTTATTACACCGCCGTAGCGAGGAGTGTTCAGAGGAAAACCTCCCCTTTTTCGAGGGAGTGATGTTTGAAGAATAGCAGTGCTTCGCGAAAGAAGAGGTCATCGACCCAGGTTCGCAGGAGGGGAATCGACTCTGCTCCTGTGTTTTTTCGGAGTGCGGTCGAGAAGAGGGTGTTTACAGAGAGCCCTAGACCGTGTTTTCCCCTGCTCAGTTAAAATTGAGAGTGTTTCGCCGTCTGATGAAGTTTCGTTTTTGTGTCATCCGTGTTGTGCAAAGCGCCTGCGAGTGACCGATGACGTTTCTGCTGTGGCCTGCAAAAAGGGGTGAGTACTGCTTTTAGATACTCAAAGTTGCATTGTTTTGTTTTCTTCGAATAGGTATTTTTCGGAAATAATTTTAAGTTTTAAGTTGTGATGAATTGCTGGAAAAATACTTCAGTGCAATTGTTTTGTGGGGACAAAAGTAGTGTATTTTGCAACCTTAGTGTTTATATGTAACGTGTGAATGGGTAAGCTAGCTATAATGCAAGAAGAAGTTGTAATTATTGTGGAGGGTAAAAACTACCCTGGTTGTATTGCCTAAAATGTTTTTAGAAAAAAATAGATACAAGTGGTATTTTTTTTCTCAATAATTTTTTTAAACAGTTATTATTTGAGTTTTTTGTTATTTTTGGTGTAAGCTACCTGGCACAAACTGTTTGCTTTAAAAAAATAAATACAGTGGGATTTCTTTTTGTTTCTCTCGATAATTTTTTTAAAGCATGTATTGAGAGTTTTTGTACGTTAACTAACGTTGTTAATTAGAAGCCTCTAATTGTTTTCAAAGGTTAACTAAGCTAGTGCCTTTGTGGGTTGGATATACAAACTGTATATTCCGGTAAATGCTTGTAGCGGTATAAGTGTTGTTTAACGTTTGCTACTTGGTTGTTAATTGAGTTTTTTTTAAATAAAGGTTGACTAAACTAGTGCCTTTGTGGAAAATATACAAGCTGTATATCTCAATTATAGTAGCGGGATAAACGAAAATTCAACTACTTGCTATGTAGAAGTATTGTTTTTGTGTGTTATTGAATGTTAAAAAAGTTAATCTAATGTTTTGATTTTGAAAAAGTTATTATTGCAATTTGGAAAAGTTAAGCTAAAGTGTTATATATGATTTTTTTGGTATGTTATTTGTTTATGGGTATGATCCCATTGTAAAATACATGGTTTCACGAAGAAAATTTAATTGAAGGTGTTTTAGTTATTTTGAGTTTTTTTTTTAATTTTCCTGACCTGTGCTTATAAATTTGTGATTAATTTTGTGTGTAAAAATGGCTTACCTCAGTAAAGGGAGAAAGGCAGATTTGAAAATTTTGGCGACGAGGTTGGGTCAACAGCCCGCCCCAGATGCATTAATAATCCATCTAAAAAAATTAATAGAGAGTAGTCCAAATTACGAGGAGAATTTTGTTAGGGGTCTTCTTGAAACCATTATGTAAGATACATTACGACAGAAAAAAAGTGGCTAGGGAAAGTGAGCATGCGGAAAGAGATCGGATTTTTGCTATGGAGAAAGCTGAGATATATAGGATTTTTGCTATTGAACAAGAGCGAAGAGATAGTATTTTCGAATTGGAAAAATCGCGAATTATATCTCAAGCCCGTTTGGCGACCTCAGAATATCCCCAGAATACGGTAAGGGAAACAGTGAATTATGATTCTGAGCAAATTGAAGAAGAGAAGAAAGTGGTAGATTTTTGCTGTGAAAACAGTCGTGGAGCGGATCCTGTTCCGCCAAATTGTGTGGAGGGAAAGGAGAGGTTGTTGTACGGTTTCGAGAACGCAGACAAGGGGAGCGAAGTGCGGGAGGTTTTGCAATCGGGGGAACGCAGGATTGAGATGGTTTTGCAGGGGGGAGAACAAAATACCCCCGTAAGAATTACTGTCGATCAGACCCAGGCGGGAGTGGTGTGTGACTTACTGGCAGAAGAGTCTTCGTTGGCTCAAATTACAACAGAGGAAAATGAGGGAGTAATCTTGCCGTGTTCTGAAAACTTTCGGGGGGCATCTGAGAAAGGCCTGCAGAGTTGCGGGGATGGGAAGAGAGAGTTAATGGTATGGCAGGAGGTCGATGAACCCGATGAACCCGACTCGCGTTTGAAAGATAAGAACGAAGACTTAGGAGAATTGTTAGTGATCCCGGGAGAGTTAGGAAATTTCGGAATTGAAAAAGGGGTAATGGATATGAGAGAAAGTGAAGAGCATGAAGGTAAAAGGGTGTTAAGTTTGGAAAGGAATTTGGGAGAGGAGATAGAGATAGATGTGGAGATGACAAATTCGGTGGTCATTTTAGAAGCTGAAATTTCGGTTAAGAGATCAGGGTTACCTGCAAGGGCCAAATGGTCCAATCCTGAGAGTTCCGGTTTTTCTTTCGGGTTAGGAAGTAAACATCTTGCGTCGGGAGAGGTGATGAGAAAAAGTAATGGGTTGATTTCGGAGGTAGATCGGTCGGGGGAGAGCTTGATTGACTTGTATTTCGTTTCGGGCTGTAAGCCTGGAATGAGTTGCACTATGCATCTACCTGTGGTTCACATGGGCATCACGTTTTTGTATTTTTTAATTATTAGTAAGTGGATAGCCCATGTTGAAAATCCAGATTAAAGACACAGGAGGTTGATTTACCTTGTATTGCTTGTTTGTGTTATTAAATTGATTTTCTTTTGTCATGCAATAGAAAGGTATATGATTGATGTATTTTAGTATGTGTATTTAAGTGTTTTTTAGTATTATTTTTGTTTCTTATTAGTGAATGAATATTGATTTATGGTATTTAAGTGTTTTTATTGAAAATGTCATCCCGTACAAAATAAATGCACTGAACGCGAATTTAATAGGTTAATAAATTTTCAAAATTTTGGTTATGTGCTTTGTTTAATTTTGGTTGCAACTTGAGTGTTAAATGTGGTGCTGGATATGTGTTTTTGTTTCAACTCCTCTGTATGCCGGTGCACAAACTGTGCTATTGGTGGTGTAGGTGTGGTCGACGGACAAACTTTTTCGTCTGCGAAGAAAAAGTTTCCTGGGGCGTGGAGGAGCTGTAGCGTACTGGAAAGATGTTCTTTTTTCCCATGACCCCACAAGGGGTGAAACACAGCTGCGTGTTTTTCAAAGAATGTATTGTTTGGTTCCACCAGTTAGGAACACGTGGGGGGATTAAACACCGGTTCCCTCACAGAGGCAGCCACTAAAGCTGTCATCTTAACGTCCTGGAATGTAAAAAAGTTCGGCGTCCAAAAAGAACTGTCAGCTGATATTCTGGCGGCTCCTCCACCCCTTCTGAAAATCCAGACATTGAGGAGAGACGCTTCATAGATTCCGCACAGTGTAGACGTGTTTTTTCTAGGCTCCTGTGTATATGGGCTTGGAATGGGCCCTGGAGCGCGCAATGTAAATCTGCACGTAAATATGTCGAAAATGTCTACTATTTAATATTTTTTTCTTGTCAATAAATTGTTAAGTTTTGTTTTAAAAATTTAGCCTTCGTTTGTTAATTAGAACTCTGTCTTTCTTGGTATGGATCAATAGTTGTGAAAATTCTTTAAAATGCCTCAGAGAGTTAACAGCCTTATAGTGACGTCACACCACACTGTCACACATTGTGTAATCGCCGTATGCCTCTCGACAACAAATGCCGGATCGGACCAGAGACCTGGGTGCCTTCACACGCGTATGCGCTGGTCATCACATTGAGAATGAATCGGGATTCATCGCTGAAGATCACACGCCTCCAGTCGGTCACACTCCAGCTTGACCGAGGTCGGTAAAGATCCAATCGACACTGCCTATGATGTGGGGTCAGTGGTAGGCGTCTTAATGGACGTCGGCTCTTATAACTGCGTCTGCCAGTCGTCTCCGAATGGTTTCCCTTCATACCATCGGATGTCTGGAAGGTGGTAAATGGCGTCGAAACGATTCTAGCGACGTTTTTGGTGCGGTTGTAGCCACTCTTATGACTGCGCGATCCTCGCGCGCATTTGTGTTCCTGGGACGTCCTGACCCTCCGAGACGGCAGACTATCCCTTCCGTGATCCATTGATGGCAACACCGAGCAACTCCCATATTGCTCCGACCGAGATGGTGGCCGATACGTCTGTTCGACCAACTTGCTTCTCTGAGGCCTGGTATACGCCCTCTCTCAAAATCCGACAATTGTTCGTACTGTCGCCGATTACGTCTCAGAGGCATCTCAAGTCCCAATACCGTCCATCCAAGTCGACAGATTTATGTGAATAACTCTATGGTACGAGCAATCATGCTTTTAAACTCTCCCAGCTGCGCATCGCATATGCGTATAACGTGCTTACCCTTGTCTCATTGGTGTCGAAATTTTAATCATTTGCATACCTTTTACCAGACTACATTCCTTCAAAGTTTCGTGATAGTAGCTCGATTTATTCTGGAATTCATATATTTTTTCTTGTGACAGTGTATATATATATATATATATATATATATATATATATATATATATATATATATACAGTGGAATCTCTATCGTTCGTTTTCGGATCCATCGTCGTCGCAAAATTTCAGCCCTTTAGGTCCAGCGGTTTGGTCTGTGCGTTGTATGTCAGTGAGTCAGTTACGGAACTGTTATATATATATATATATATATATATATATATATATATATATATATATATATATATAGTGGAATCTCGATCGTTCGTTTTCGGATTCATCGTCGTCGCAAAATTTCAGCCCTTTAGGTCCAGCGGTTTGGTCTGTGCGTTGTATGTCAGTGAGTCAGTTACGGAACTGTTATATATATATATATATATATATATAGACTTGGTGATTCCTTAAATCCGTTGTGTATAGACAAAAAATCGAAATTGTGGATGAATTGAAGAAGCGTATCATTCAAGCAATTCGTGTAATAACTTCTGATGTGCTACGAAACACATGGAGGGAACTGGTTTACCATTTAGACATTCGTCGCGTTACAGAAGGTGCAAACATCGAAATTTATGATACTATGATCGAAATCTATGACTGATATTAAAACTTGGTGAGATGTTCTTTCTATTTAAAAACTTTTTAAATTCTAATGGGTAGTTCAGTAAAAAGTAAGCCTTAACTTTTGGATACTTTTAGCCCGGACACCCTGCATACTAAAAACTTTTTAAATTATTAGCTTTCTCGTTTAGAAAAGTAACTGAAAAATGAGTTTCCTAGAAAATGCATTAAAAGGTGCTACTTCCGGTCTTTTAATATAGCTTACGGTGTACAATGGAATCTCGATCGATCGTTCTCGGATCCATCGTTTTTCCGTATGTGTCGTTCATTTTATCCAGTTCCAACGATCATATTGCTTTGTTATGTTCCCGCATTTATCGTTCATTTCAATTGGTCCCTTGAAAAACGATAGATCGAGATTCCACTGTATTATATTGGCTTCAAGTTCTGATCCATTGATCGTACGAATAAAATCAAAGCAGTTTTAGAATCCTAAAAGATTGGCCCTTGAAATAGAGCAATAAAAAATTTCGAAATTTTGCACCAAAAAACATCCATTTCAACGTAGGCAGATTCTCTAAAACACAGCATACATTTTTGTCGTCGAATAATTCAGATTTAAAAATATTATTTCGTTACTTTTGAACAGGGAAAATGCTTTTAAAGACCCAATTCAAAAAGTTCTTTCTCCAGTGCGGAGTACAACTCAATAAAAAATTTCAGTCCCAGTCGGCAACATCGGAAGATATTTCTCCATAGGTTAACATTGAGCTGAGCTAATCCAACGGGGCTGCTAACCAGCAAGATCAACACTCTGCATTTCTTTTAAAATAAACTATTAGACGAATTAATTTAAACTAATTGCTGCAGTAAAACCACTGCTGTATTCCAGTCACGCCATCGTGAAAACAACTTTGTAAATGAAAGCTTAGTCTCCTTTTAAATGAAAGAAATGCGTGTAGAATACTTTTTAGCTTTTAGTACTTGGATAGAATTTTTTATTGTTCTTTACTAAATGGGAAACTCTGTAACTAAATTTGCCCTCTTTATTAATAACATACGCACACACACATTAAAAAAATAAATGTAATATTTTATAAAGGGATATAAGCAGGGCTCAATTTAAGGCGGAACGCGCCAGAACGGTGCTCCGGGACCTCTCTTTAGGAAAAAAATATGATAGTTAAAAACATTTATTTAATCAAATATTACTCTATTGTTAGTGAGTGGGCCTGGCCTATTATATATATATATATATATATATATATGTGTGTGTGTGTGTGTGTGTGTATATATGTCTGTATAATTTGGAATACCCCCCACATCACCCGGAATGTTACAGTTCCGGCACCTGAATTTCTATAAATCGAGCCCTGTATATAAGTATTACTATTATTTAATGGTTATACATTATTTTTCTAATTAATTATTATTTACATAAATATTTCTGAACTCATTCTCTGAAATAGGCAAAGAAGATTACCGAAGTTTAATTGTAATCGATATCAAAATGTGGGAACCAGCATATAAAAAGCAGCTAGCCCTTCTGTTAACTCATAGTGTTGTTTTACGGACTTGAATGAGTGTTCTTTCAAACATTGTTTCCTATTGAATTGGAATATTATCTGCATTTAGGCTGGAAAAGCATAATGTAATTCTGTTAAAATATACGCGGTGGAATGGCTGAATTTAGTCTAAGTTAATGCAGGATCGGAGAATAGTTTACTTAAACAGAACTTCAGAACTGTAGCTGAATAGTTAAACTGTTCATTCTAATAGTTCAAAAACATTCAAATGAAAGTAAATTATATATTACTGGGAAAAAATTGTTCTCTTAATTTTCTTTTTGTCGAGACAGATGTCGGCTGCTAGCCATTACAGATTTTCAAGGAGACTTCTTACATGGAAAAGTTGTAATAGGTAATATTTTTAGTATACGAAGAATGGAACAATAAAATAGAAAATTGCCATAAAAAATTACTTTTATTTTTTTATTCCAAAACATTTAATTTTGTAACCTGAAATTCAATGTGAAGATCATTTTTCTGTTTTCTGTTGACTATTAGCCAAATATAGCGAACTGTTTAATTCTAAACAATATAACCCAGAACGTGGCCAAATTTGAGGTGCAAACTTTTCAATTTTTGAGAAAAAATAATTATATAATACATATAAGTTTTAAGTAAAGGAAATAATGTATTTAAGAAAGTATGCAACATAACCTTTGCTCCTTTTTTGGAAAACCCCCCACATAATATTGTATTATTTTATTATTCTACTTTACACGTATAACGGGATAGAGTAATTATTGTTTAGATATAAGATAGTTTAGATAGATATTTAGATAGTTTAGACAAATAGTTTAGATTCATTAATTATTGTCGGATGAAGTTTAGACTTTTATGACTCAAAACATAGAATTATGACTAAACTTGAGATAAAATTGTAAGATAACTATATGTAACAGAAAGCATAAACTGTAGGTAATGGTTTGGTTTGGAGCGTTAGGGTCAATTTCTGTTACACGAGGAGTAATTAGACCGGGAACTACAAACTGTATACAAAATAATTCGGACTTTGGGACGTAGATCTTTCCTTCGCAACACATTCAAAATCTTCTCATTTTTACTTCGTTAAAAATATGACTCTGTGACATTTTACTAATGGTGATCTTAGAATTTATTTAGCAATGCCAAAAGAGATTTAAAAGTATGACTGTACGTTTAAAATGATGATTAAATTTTAAATAAAATTACATAACATAAAAATATCAAGAAGAAAATATATTCAACAGTTAAAATACGATGCACAATCAAGGATTCCTTTTTTATTACAAACGAAGTAAAGATTTAGTCTGTTAGATATTCTAGCACTTTACTAATTCGAAAATATCTTCCGGCCATGAACTCGAACCCAGACCTCTTCTTGACGTGATAGGAAAGCCGAACACAATCGGCAGCAGCTTACAGAGCAATTCTAGGTTGTTCCAGGCCATCCTTCGTTGCATAAAAGTAAAGCATTCTCGTGAAAACTTTAGTAACCAACAAAGGTAGAATCAAAGACGCAAGCATCATTAATTTAAATTGTAAAAAAGAAAATAGAGCGTACCTGGACCCTAAAAGTAACCTACCAACTTTATACCGAATATCAGTGTAACCTAAAATAACATATAACAAAAGCAATAATGATAACAAACAGTTTACTCAAAGCATTATTCGAGTGAGTTAATGTACGCTTCCATTTAGGATACTTCGAGTGCTGGTTCAGCCAGTCTGCCTAAAGGCTAGGGCGATGGCATTCAGTTCAGATCCTGTGGGTCTGAGTCCCACTGTTGGCATGAATGTTTGTAGCTGTTCGGAATCGGCTTTAAACTCTAGGCACCGGTCTAATTAGCCCTCGTGTAGAAAAAAATTGACCGTAGTGCTCCAAACCAAATCAAATGCTGATTGCAGCCCTAAGTCGGAAATTTCTCTATTTTCAACGGAAAGACAGAATTTAAGAGTACGTACGCATCATCAAAAATTCTCGCACGTCAGCAGCGAGAAAACTCAGAATCAAACCACAAAGTAGTACAAACACGCTTCTTTCTACATCCAAAATTTCACAACTTTCGCGATAGAAGGTTTGATCAGTCTTTTTTACCTCCCAATGTTCGTTTTTGGAACTTTTTTCTCTCCTTTGTTAATGAAAACAAATTTCAGCTCCTTGCGTATAATGCCGCAATTGTTTATCAATATTATTCATTTTGAAAATGTTCTTCAGTTTTTACCCGGAAATTCATTTGTTTTTTTACACATACACAAATATTTGTACATTTAAGGTATTCTTGTTCGTTGTTTATTGCCATGATATTAAACAAAACAAATTCATCGTCCTTTCATGAGACATTTTATTTCGAGAATAAATACAGCGAAATTTATTGTTTATTTTCAACAGATACTTTTTAAAGGCTTTTATTTAAAAGATTAAAGGATTTTTAAACATACATCGCTTAACGTTTGTTGATAGCCTTTCATAGAAAGGTGTTTCTAAATATGATTATATCCAGGAATTAGAAGTCGATTTCCATTTCAGTTTTTGCATTTTTAGGCTCTGTTTAGGCTCTCTAGGGTCTGTTTCATGATTATTTTTTAACATTAAAAGAATGTTTTCAACTTATCATGTGTAATGCATGTTGTCGATTGTTAAATACTACAAAGGAAAATGGAGTTTATGCTAACCTCTTCTCTCTTATTTATTTAAGAGTGTCTTCATTATATGATGTATTCAGCCAAGGCGTAATATTTTTTTCTTTTCTTTCGTGAAGTCTTAAATCCAAACCTCTACAGTTCACATAGAACCTGTCGAGCCATTACGAGCCTTTTCTGCTTATATGAGAATCGCTAATTAGCCAGACATCTTACGTTTTATAAATGGATGAATTTTTTTTGTAAGTTTCAACCCTTGCCTTAAAAAGCTGTTCAGATCTCCACTCGTTCATCCTCGATGGTTTTGCACAAATGTCTACATCTTGTACCTCAGTGGTGAATATCAAGAAAACTTTTCCAAGAGTGTCCTCGATGCTACGTATGACAGTATTAATGCGAATCAGAAAATTCTTCAGTGACCTTTGACCCATGAATTGTATATTCTAAGATGCATTTCATTAGTCGTTCCAAACCCTGCACTTTCCCCTTTAAAATTCTTTCCAACCGCAGGATGATTTTATCAACTTTATTGAACTATCTAAATAACCATATTTCTGTGTCATGATGTTTTTATAACCTTTATTAACGATATATGCATATTCCCAAGCATATTCATGGTCATTATTTTGTCTCTTCATTTTACGAGTGGCATGTAAAAGTATTTTTATTTCCTCACCATTTTTCCTGGTATACCCGATCTCCGTAGACGGCCGTCATTGCCTGGATTTTCTGAAAATTGCAAAAGTGTATCCGTGTCCTTGAAAATTTCCCTGAATTTCCAAGAAAAACAGTGGGAGACAGAGGCCCAAAATCATCTTGGAAAAGTTGGAAAAATTTCGGTGAATAAGAGTTGGCTATCGGAGTGAACCCAGTCATACGATTTTTTTTTCTAGTGGGTATATTAGATATAAATCTTCTTGGCCCCACGCGCAAAAAGCCCTCCACCCTTAAAGTATACGTTTGGGGATTTCACAATATCAGGGCTGCAACAAATATAATTTTCGTCCCCGATGACCCTAACCTCTACCCCCCCCCCTCTCCGAGTACTGGTAATAGATTCATCGGAATGCAGGAAGAAAGGAGTGTCTCGGACAAGACAATGAGTGTAAGTATAAGTGTCCAAGTAGGTGGTGTTACCAATGTAATCGAGTGTTTCTGTAACTGTGTGGTAACTCTGTGTGTTCTTAAAATATGTGATCGTCCGTTGTATATGGTTATTTTATGTCAAGTGTAATAATTATGTCTTGTGAAATAAAGTCCATGTTCAGCCAGCCGGATGTCGTTATTAACTGAAATTAGGGCATTTGCCATAATGCTAATTTTTAGAGATAGTGAGTTTGGACAAAAGGGATTGACCCTTAGAGACCGGGAGACGGCAAATTTATCACTGAGAAAAGAAAGGCCTAGTTCTCGCCTCTCTATTCAGTAGTCTGGATAAATATCTCATAAGTCAATAAATTGTTGACATATTTTTAAACCGCCTGTTGTAAACGTGTGTAAATAAACTTAATGTTAAAATGGAAATCTCAGCTCCCCTATGCTGGTAGTTAATGTGTATTTTAATATACATGAGATGTATTTAGAGCCTGGCAATTTTTTGCTGCCAGCTTATTATGCAGACACTGACGATAATAGAGAGTTCAGCTGTTAACAATGTTATTAAAACTCAAATTATGACAAATTGTAGCCTAATTAATTCATTTGATTAATCATATCTCAAGATAAAAATTCGCAAATAACCCTAAGTTTTTCTCTACAAAACATTGCAATATAGAGTTTATTAGAAGTACAGACTTATGGAACCGCATTCGATTTTCTTCGATAAATAAGCACATAACATGCTCTTTATCACCGCTAGTTTTTTGTTTGTACCAGACAAACTGCCTCCCTCCTCGTAAGCATATATACACATCATGAAACAAATGATTCTCGTTAAGTAAATATGGCGCATTCAATATGAGCAAACATCTCCGGCCATATTTCAGAAGCAACTACGTAGTTCTTGTTTGTTCTTGTGCGTAAATAATCCTAGAGGAGAATGGAAAAAGAAACGACACGTGTTCTCGTATATTTCCTCACATTGTCGGTTTGGTATTTTGTCTTCTTTTTGTTCTGGTTACTCGGTTGTTTTAACACAGGGCACAACTAGGCCCCTGGAGATATTTAACTAAATTAAGAAGTCACATAGAGAAAAAGCATTAACAAAATATTGAAGAAAAACTTTAAAGATATTTCTTTTACACATGCTAATGAACTTATAATCAACTTATTTGAGTAATACACTTTTAATGTAAAGGGATTAGCGGAAGAATGTACAGTGAAATTTGAAAGTAGTATATAATAGTTTGTTAAATATACATTGCCTAATAGAAGTGATGGAGAACTTGTACTTTTAAAAAGTAGTATAAAAAATTTCAACTTAAATTTTAAGAAATGTTTTTCTTTGGAGAATGCATTTGTTTCGCCTAGACATATTTTTTCAAGTTATTTTACTTAAAAGGAAGATATTGAACTTAATGTTAAACATCTGTTGTTCAAAGAAAATAATATAAAACCTCACAAGTGATCGGACGCAAATGACACATCATACAGATCCGTATGCAATAAATAAAAACGTAAGTTAATTATGTTATTTTGAATTAGAAACAATTGGCAAAGCCAAAAAAACCTGTTCCGAGTAAATTTTTTAAAAAATAGCTGAATGCTGTCAGGATTGTAGCAAAAAAGCAAGTCTCACGTGAGAATCTGCTAATGCAGAGATAGTTAAATGAGTAATCCGATCTTGAAATCATGACCGGATGGCGAATAATAAATTATAAGCTAGTTGAAAAAATTGTAAAATGAGACTTCCTTTCGCAAAATTCATCGAAGACACTGATTCGGTATGCTTGAATAAAGTTATATTTGCTAACGGAAGCATATTTAATATCATTCTTCGTAAAATATGCAAATAATGATCTCCAAAAAATCCCAAAGAGAATTTTGAAATGAATACAATGTTCTAACAAAGTAATATAGGATGGTTCAGGAGTTATGGTTTGAGTGTGTATTTTGCCAACTTGAACTGTTCATCTTTAAATTAATGTTGTGGAAATGAATAAGTAAAAATATATTGATATTTCAAAATATATAAATCAAAATCTTCCGGGCAAAATACCATACCGTGCAAAATCATTTCCAATTACATCAAGACAATGCGACAAAGGAATATGCGGATCATGATGCAGTATGATTGCCCTGGAGTAATAAAGAATACGCTTCAGTTCAATGATATTAACTCGATGCATATATGATAAGAGCTGGATATCAAAATTTACAGACGAAATATATTCATACGAAATATAACAGATAATAAAAGTTTGTTCAAGCAGAACCAGATGTGTGAAACAAAGCCGAGCCAGAAATAACTAAATAGTTATTAGGATCCATGACATGAAATTCTGCCCTGGAATACTCTACAACTAGCTTATAATTTATTATTTGCCCCTGGATGGCAAATAACAAATTAAAATCTAGTTGAAAAATCGTAAATATGAGACTTCCTTACGCAAAATTCATCGAAGACACTGATTCGGTATGCTTGAAAAAAGTTTAATTTGCTAACATATATATATATATATATATGTAATATACCGGCCCGGCGGGAATGATGGCCGGAGCCGGCATATCACACCGGGAATAAACGTAGTCGTACTCAAGAATACAATTATATTTTCACGTCTGCAAATACTTTTATTTATCCATTCTTTATCATCGATGACAGAAGTTTATTAGGCAACAATGCCACGCCAAAATCTGCTCTTCGAGGTATGCTGGAACTTATATAAACTTTATGAGCGTCTTGCCATGTGATCACAAGTCTGTAGCCATTGGCTGAAACTATGACTCTGATGTCAGAGGTGACGTATTATTATTACGTAAAGATGCGCTAGAAATTATATTTTTTGAGGGGACCCTGCCCATGCTTTGTTCTTGGAATCAGAAGCGAAAATAGCTCAATCGCGACAACGCCCAAGGCAATTTAGAATTTGAATTGAATATAGGGGGTTTTATGTTATATATATATATATATATATATATATATATATATATATATATATGTGTGTGTGTGTGTGTGTGTGTGTGTGTGTGTCACGTTTCACCACATGACTTTCCATAATAACACACAAGATGCACAAATGACGAGGCAGAGTTCTATGAAATTGCAGTCCTTTATTTCTTTAGAGTTTATGGCGGAGAGCCGGGCGTCCTTCTAGCATGACGCGAAACATACATGTGTTCACATACAGAGACAACAACAGAATGAATCTGCTCTCTTAGCCAGGGGATGTACCAAACAAGTCAGCGACTGTTTACATAAACATAGATATTTGTCGTGGGTGGTAGGCGGGTGCAATTCTTAGAAACATATGGGTGCGTTTTATCTTTATGGTATTGTTTGACACTTTTGATCGCTTTATATCTGGCACCTGCAGCCATTATGTCTGAGATATTGTGAACTGAGGATTTAGATGACTAGAGACGGGGTTTTGTTAATCCTTGTGGGGCGGCACGGCTCTATATTTCTATCAAATGGTTTGGATTTATCGTGGTGTTTATCTCATACTTTTCAACCTCTGCTGCGGTAATTTGCCTGAATGTATTTTTCTGGAACTTGCAGATGTTCACTTGCTGTTGGATGGGCTATTCTGAGAAAAGGGGCCTATCTTAACAGATGTGTGGACCCGAACTATATAAATAGACGAGATTCAACCTTATAATGTCACACAAACATATATATATATATATGTCGGACTTGACTTCTACTCCCATACTATTTAATATAAATTGTATCATGATGCAGTCTGTAATAGGGACGAATGTCATAGGGACATGACAGTAGTGTCACGGCCAGGGGCAGGAGAATTGAAAATTACAGGACGAAGTAAAATAATTGCTAAATGTAAGAAAGAAACATGGCAAATGACGGGCAATAAAAAGAGAAGGGGAGAAAGCCAGCAATATACCGAAACGAAATTTAGAGATTGTGCTTGTAGCAAGAAATATAAGATAAAAGTTGAAGAGAGTGAGTTGCACGAATAGAAGAAAAGAAGAAAGGGAACACTAAATTTATGATGGCTATAAAACAGGCCACCTGCTTGAAGCCGAAGCATGGGAAAAAGTTAAATTAGACGGAGAATTTTATAAATCCCGTCCTCGATGCGCATTGGTGAAAAGGGGATTGAGAAGAGGCAGCCACGGATGAATGGCGATGGCATGGTAATAATATGACCAATGGAAATTGTAAGAGGTGGAGTCAACATTAATAAGAAAATAATATGAAATGAGAAATGATGTGAAGGCACAGACAACCTAAGAAGGACAGTTAGTCAGAGGTTTTAAGATATAGAAGTAGTGTCAAGGCACATTCACCTATGAGGAGAGTCAGTTAGAAGTTTGGAGATAGAAGTTGTCGAGCGCCCAGTGTCCCGTGCCGAGGGTCTGCAAGGAGTGACAGAGTCAGAGAACCGATGATGAGAGTGCCCCAGTGTCCCGTGTAGAATGCCTGCCATGATTGACGGAGCCTTATACCAGACGAAGAAAGTGCCCTAGTTCCGTGCGATGATAAATACAACGAAGTTCGTCATTACGAGTGCCAGCTGCCCATAGTGATCCAACAGTCATCTATCGAGCTACCGACTTTGCGTTTCCTTTTTATATTACTGTCATTGCTTCTCAGTGTGTAGCCTTAATAACTAATATAGAGCGCGATGAGTATATTGTTTGAATATAAGATGTTAAGGAGATGACCGATAATTCGTAAAAAACAATTTAATTAATATGATGTTATGCTTATATATATGAATTAATTTAGTAGTAATGAAGTTGAGAGTAATATGTGTAGATGAAGTACGAAAGATTGTCATAATAATTGAATGAATTAAATATATGTGTCATAGTAATGAAGTTGAGAGTAATATGTGTAGGTGAAGTACGAAAGATTGTAATAATAATTGAATGAATTAAATATGGGTGTTGTGGTGGATTAATTTAGTAGTAATGAAGTTGAGAGTAATATGTGTAGATGAAGTACGAAATATTGTCAAAATAATTGAATTAATTAAATATATGTGTCGTAGAGAAATAATTTAGTAGTAAAGAAGTTGTGAGTAATGTGTAAATGCCGGAGGAAATATTTAGTAACTTGTAGCGTATTATTTATGTGTTTTAATAATCAATAAATTAATTTGTCAGTGTAAACCAGAGTTGTTTCCATTATTTGGGAATCACAATCAATCAATGTACTAACCACAATCATTAAGCAATGAATTCAACAAAATTATAATCATCATTAATAGTATAATTAATATATAATAACCCCAACATCTTATTCATGTTCCCACTGCCACACAGTCGGTGAACCGGTGGTGACGCTTATCCTCTAAATATTTCCATCAAACAGTGTTATGTTGACACAAAGCCATAAAATAGTCCAATTGATTTTCCCAAACATATTTATTAAATTTCTTCAAGAATCTCAGCTCCATCAACATTAATTAAGAACCCCACCCATTTTAAATCTGTACGCTTACGGCACACGTCCTTTCCATTCCCTAGTTATCCATGGCTCTGCCAATTTTCTTTGTTTCAATTTTAAAACCAACTCTTAGTGACGCTCATTACTTATTCATTTCGTCATGTCGGATGATCTTTTTGCTAACTAAGCATTTCCTTTCTTAGCGCCAGCTCAAGGCTAAATCCGTCTACCTAAAATTCTCCCATGTGGTTCTGTGGTTCTTCGGAGATTGAATCAAGTCGAACCCATTTATTCTATTTTCACTGCAATACCTTATGCCGCTTATTTGAACTCCCAGACTTTTAAATTGTTAATCCTATATTTTACTAACTAATATCCCGTTTTAAGGTCGCGCGATCGCCCCCCCGATATTTTTAGCCTCACAACTATATATATATATATATATATATATATATATATATATATATATATATATATATATATATATATATATACAGTGGTACCTCGACTTACGAGTTTAATTCGTTCCATGACGGAGCTCGCAACTCGAAATACTCGTATCTCGAATCAATTTTCCCCATTAAAATCAATGGAAATGCCATTAATTCGTTCCGGGCTCCCCCAAAACACCATAATTTTTTGTTACAGGTATTTTTTAAGTAAGAAAAATGTGCATATAAATGACGAACATTGTATAAAAACACAATACGGTAGAATGTACAGCAATAAACTTGCTTTATTAAGTGTACAGTGTAGCATTTACCTTGGAGATTGGACTTAACGATGCTGATGGAAGAGGAAGAGAAAGGCTGAACTGAATAATTAAATCTTACCTAACAGTACAGATTGGTGCCGTGACCAGAGTATCTGTACTGTTAGGTCGGATGGAGGGGGATCAATCTGTACAGTTGTATGTAGATTGATATCTGTGATGTAGAAGATTATCGGCTATTGATGCTTATGGGATGAAAACAGTCTCCTCAGCAAAGGGAAAATGAAGGGACTGATACAGTCTAAGTGGAAGCTGAAAGTCTTAATGATATCAGTACTGTTGAACTTTGATGAGGCATCAAATCCAAGTTGTAGAATCGTTGAAGTGTCCGGAAGATAAATTGGAGGAGATGGTGGTGAGAAAAGAAGAGTTGCTATTTGTAAGTCTCTGCGGATGTAGAACCGACGTCTTTCTATCTACGGCTGGCTGCTTAATTAATGTCCCAAGAGATCAGGAGATGTACAATGCTACAGATAAAGTTCTTTAAGGGACGAGAGACTACGGCACTACAAACGTTCTACCTACGGTAGCAGGAGTCCCCTAGTTCGGGCGGCTGGAAAGTGGTGTCGATTACCGGATCATATGACACTGGCTGTCCGCAACAAAAACCAGGTAATCACTGTCAACGTTAGCATGAAAAATAGAAGCTGGTAAGCAAGTAATCTTCCAAGGCATTTAAAAATTTTAAAAAATGTTTATTTTCGATATAGAATCCTGAGAAATATAAAAAGGCTATTTACATATGCGATGGAGCTCAATACCACATGAACGGTAGCGAAATGCAAAAATGACCGCATTGGTCTAAAGACTGAAGATTATATCTAACATTAACATAAAAAAATAGCCCCCGATGCACAATTGGCAGAGCCAAAACTGATGGGGTTCTTAAACCTAAATATATAAGAGACAACTCTCTCTCAAAAAGAATGGCTCTCTACCATTTCTTCTCATCATTGGACAGGCCTGCAAAAACGCGGAAAACGAGGGTTACAATAGCGAGAAAAGCGCCAATTAAAAACTCTAACTGACCACGTGCACTGCGTATACAATATTACCGTAACCACAACGCGAGCGCTTAATGACCAACAAAAGAAACCCGGCCCTGCCGAAACCTCGCCAAGAGGAGAAAAAACTTATTGAGCCGCTAAATGGAGGCCCGTGGATGGTTTAGCCCTGATACTACGAAATTCGCGCCTCTGCATGATTGGTCGAACGAGGGGAGAAAGAACATCTCGGAGAGTGCCTTCACGCCAAGCTGGCGCCAAGTTCACTCGTGGGAAAAAGCTCTCTCGGACAAAGGGATAGGAGAGAACACACATATATTTCTAACTTAAAACTGATTTTATGGTCCAATTTAGTGAGCAAACTTAACACGGCATGCGTGGACAAAAGCTAGTTGGATGTTTACATGACACACCCTGCAATTACCAGCCATAAAAAATGCATTTTAGTGAAACTTAACAAGGGAATCCTGAGACTAACACCTGGCTAAGCAAATTATGGTTGAAGCTTTAACGGTTTAAGAGAAATGGGCAACGGCTAACTTCTCAAGAACACACGCATCGAGGGAACGGTATAGAGATTACACTTTTATTTTAAGGGACAACTATTTAGAATTAGAGATTTAACATTAATTTAACGTTCGTTATGAGCCCAACCAAATTAATTATTTCTGGAACGAATTCCTCGTTACAGTGGTGTTGTGTGGAAGTTTGAGAACCTTTATGAACTTGAATTCTTCGAGGATGTCATCTTCTAAGTTAGGTTGGTGAACAGGTGTATTGTCCAGAAAGAGAAGGGTTTGTGGGGGTAGGTTATTTTCCAGGAGTATTAACGTCAGGATCAAAGACAAAATTCACCCACTCCACAAAGAACTTCCTGGTGACCCACGTCTTCGGGTTTGCCCTCCACATAACATGCAGTTTTTTCTTTCAGAATCTTTTGTGACTTAAAAGCTTTGGGATTTTCCGAATGATAAACGAGCAGCCGCTTAATCTTGTAGTCGCCGCTCGCGTTGGCGCACAGTGGATAGTTAGCCTATCCTTCATGGGTTTGTAGCCTGGCATCCTATTCTCTTCTGCCGTTATATGAGTCCTCCTTGGCATCTACTTCCAAAAAAGTCCTGAGAGGTTGGACGCTGTTCGGTTTCGGAGGGTGACTCAAGTGTGGGCAGAGCAAGCTGCCCCGGGTGATAATTGTTGAGTGTCAATCTCTCGGTTTAAGACTGGATAGTAGTCTTAGAATAATATGTATACAATTGTACATAAAGGTTGTAAATATTATATGCTTCTCATGTTCTCATTGGATGAGCCCGTAACATGGCGTCGCTGTGCAAACTAGCGGTGGCGTATCTGAAGCTTGCTCATTTTAGCTCGTAACTCGAAATTTTAGCTCGTAACTCGAAGCAAAAACTCTGCCGAGAGAATGCTCGTATCTCGAAAAACTCGAGAAAGTCGAGACACTCGTAAGTCGAGGTACCACTGTATATATATATATATATATATATATATATATATATATATATATATATATATATATGAAGCATGTTTAATATCATTCGTCGTAAAATATGAAGATAATTATCTCCAAAAATCCCAAAAGATTTCGAAATGAGAATAATGTTCCAATGAAGTAATATATGATAGTTAAGGAGTTGTGGTTTGAGTGTGTATTTTGCCAACTTCAGCTGTTTATCTTTAAATTAATGTTGTGGAAATGAATAAGGGAAAATATATTGATAGTTCAAAATGTATATCAATATCTTCCGGGCAAAATATCTCAACCTGCAAAATCATTTCCAATTAGTACATCAAGACAATGAGACAAAGGAATATGCTGATCATGATGCAGTATGATTGCCCTAGAGTAATAAAGAATACGCTTCAGTTCAATGATATTAACTCGATGTATACATGATAAGAGCTTGATATTAAAATTTACAGATGAAACATATTCCTCCGAAATATAAGAGATAGTAAAAGTTTGTTCGAGTAGAACCAGATGAGTGAAACAAAGCCGAGCCAGAAATAACTGAATAGTTATTAGAATCCATGACATGAAATTCTGTCCTGATTCTAAAGGATAGATAATCCAATCAATCTTTAAAAAAATTGTAAGAAGTAAGTTTTTATTTTTTATTTTTATTTAATCAAAGAACAGATATTCGTCCCTTTTGTAACTATAATCTATTACCTTGATGAGTACTGTTTTATGCTATTTTAATGAAATGTACATAAAATATTGAATCGGATAAGAAATAAAATGTGAGATGCTGAAATACTTTGACTGTTTTCATTACAACCAATTTATTAAAAAATATATATGATAGACCTGTGCTCGATCACTTTTGTCAGACTCTGTATTAACAATTTCGTTAAAACTGTCAAAATGTTCCCCCCGAGTTAAATGTGGCCATCTATAAATGTCATTTTGAAGTTCACGTATATTTTTCTATTTTGTTCTTTGTTAGGACTGCTGAAATTAGTTTTTGGAATTGGAAGCGCTAAATGTCATTCGATAAAGTTTAAATGGGTTTGTTAATTTTACTTTAATATAATTTGCAGTTGTAACTTCTGAAAAGGCTAAAATGATCTGTTAAATATAGTTTGATACATATCCTTTGGTAAAATTTGGATGTTGAAATACTTAAATTAGAATTTTGAAATATCATTAAAAGATAATTTTATTAGAATTTAAAGGTCATTTTTTATATACAGCCTTTATGCATTGCAAATATAGTATATCAAATACAATTTGATAAACTTTGTTTTGTGAAACTACTAAAAATTTTAGTTTAGCTTCAAAGTATCTTGTTGAATTTAGTTCTTTTAAGTTAAAAGTCATACATAGTCTATTAAGTATAGTCTGTGTCGTCTTTCCTCGATCTCTCTCTGGTCGACAACGTTATCGGGAAACCAATCAACACAACTCGAGTGAATATTCAAAATATTTTATTCACATGACTCATAAACAAACGCAATACTCAAACTTATTCACAGAACTTATGTATAATATATATATTAACTAATCAATACTTAAGTCATCCGACTCAGACTGAGAGCAAACAAAAACCCAGTGCGTCTCGGGGTTTACACTCCCACGCAATGTTCTCTTCAATTCCTCAACACAGACTGACCACCGTGGGCTCGCCTTTCATAGGACGCCCACGGCGTCATCCCCTTCTCTCGTAAAGAGCACCAGGCACGACAGACTCATTAAATTTTTTATCTGAATTTAAAGTGACTTGCTAAATAGATTTGATTAAACTTAGGGTAAACTATTTTTGTACATTTTAAACTTTTAAAAATTTGTATTTTAAACCTAAATTTGTCAATACAACAGAGTGTGATAAAAGCCCATTATTCATGTAACGACCTACTTGTTCCAAACCCCTGATATACCATCGACATATCATTACATTATCCACTTATAGAAAAACCCTCACGATGTGGAAAAGACTTATTTTAAAAAACCATTCCCTACAAAACCACTTATAAACTAATAACCTGGTATAACTAAGAAACTCTTTTAAACTTAAATGATATTCCGTTCATGTTTCTTGGTTAAGTTTGGTCCATCTTGAACAGCTCTCTATGATTTCTTTTATATTCCCTAGCTAGCAAAGGTGTTTTTTAAACCTACTCGAATTAATGCTACCCAGAGATATATTATACGTAAATACAAGATAAAAAAATTACTTTCCTTATACTTTAATTTCACATCATGAAATTTACCTTTATATATACCTCGAAACTACATAATGTCAAAGATATGTTGCGTGTCCTTGCTTTCATGCTTTTATGTTAGACACAATCGAAGGTCGAAATTGAAATACTCTCTAACAACGAGAACTGACTGGAAGTTCAGACCTCAACAAATGTTGGGAAAAGGGGCAGTATAATTGGGTTCTTCCGGCTTTCTTGATTTTAAGTTGGTTACGGGAGTAAGAATTCAAATAGTCCACCCCAAAAGTTATGTCAGCATTTTGGATGATCAATAGCATTTTGAAATCACTCTTACCGACTTTAGCTTATGCCTAAAACTATAAACAGAATCTTTCGTTCTCACAAAACTCAAATCTATATCTTAGTTATAAAATAACATAATTATACTCTAAGCCTATCACATCAGAAATATCAGGTTCCTAAATTCTTCCTTTAGATATATGCACTGGATTTTAATATATTTAACACTTTGAATCAAACACCTCCATGTCGGGCTGATTTATAATTACCCTGAAGAATTTATTAAAGCCTCCAGTTTCCACATATAAAAGCTATAAAGTTCTCATAAAATCTTTAAATTTAATTTCAAACTGGATGTTACTTCAAAGATTTAATGAATCTCTATGGATTTAATACACAAAATTAAATGTTTACACACACACACACACACACACACACATATATATATATATATATATATATATATATATATATATATATATATACTTATATGCTCTATAATTAATTCCTGTGCTCGCAGATTCGAGGAACTATTGTCAGTTTCCAAATCAGCCTTGTGCTATGGTATTTGTTTCACTATTAGATGGAACCTTGTATTCTCCACCATAGAGAGTTAAGAGTTAATCCTGATAGACTAATTTTGATCAGCGTTAATGAAAATTATTACTCTGCTCGCAGGCTTAACGTGACTAATTCAGACAATGAGTGGGTTTGACACGGGCTTAATACCATGGTATTCATTGTTCGACAGTGTTTACAACCAAGCACTGGAGAACAATTCATGTCGAATGTTTTCGATGGAAGGAGGGAGGGAAGAGATCGACATTATCCTAAAGCTTCACAGCGCGGCCGTAGGTCGTGGCAGATGAATGTTAAGATCTTTTGATTAATGAGAAGGATGGCGGATCTTTTACGTCTCATGACACCCAATTACCCGTCGAAGACAGATGACACGGGTTCCGCGACAACGGAAGAGGTTTCGAATTAAATGTGACGATCAGCCTTCGATGTCTTATCCGAATATTTCGCCGAAGTGGTTAGTGTTATTGTTTGTTAGTTTGGAGACACGATATATGAAGCCTTTCTTGTACTTGCTTTCTTGTACGCGATGCACCGAACTGACTCAGATATCTGATCCATTATATTTCCGTTCATTATGTTTCTTTTAAAGTGACTCGTATTGTTGAGTATATGCGTAGAGTGATGTAAGTATTACTTTAATGTTGATTCAATGTTGCGGTTAATTTAGTGCCAAAGGAAGCGTTTATTGTCACTTTACTGCAGCGTACAACTAAAGAGTGAATGAACAAAAATATATCAAATCTTCCATTGCATAGTACTCCTACTCAGAGCTGACACCAATAAAATACCATAACGTTTGCTCGCATCCTATTTTCGTAATTCTCGCGCGTTTCTTTCATAGCTCTTCCTGAAGTTTCCAATTACATGCCAGAAATGTGCTGAATCTGTTCTGCGTATTTATAGTCCTCAAATGATAGATCTAGCCTAAGATCTCAGCATGTGATGGAATGGGAAATTTGACACGATGCTTACAGCTATAAATAGCTCGTTCAGGGTCAATAGTATCCTTTCGAATTTACTACACGGTGAAAGCTTATTTTCGTATCTTCCAAGAAAACTGCGCAAGGATTCTGGAATTATGGTCAAAATGGCAAGAGGAAAAAGAAGTAAATGAAGTAAAGGAAAAGAACTAATGAACTGATAAGCAAAAGAAAACATTACCGACATCCTTTATTACGAGTTTCTAGCATGAGTTTTGTTGAATTATCAAAATTCGGAAAGTCATCTAAAGAAAGACGGAACGCAAAATTGATTACGAATATGTGTAGATGAGAACAGAGAAATAAACGATACAAGATAGATAAAAAAGGTTTTAAATACGAAGTAAAACTACATATAGAAAAAAGAAAAAATAAGTACAAAAAAAAAAGTTAAACGGGTAATAGGGAGGTAAAATGATGGAAAAGCAAAATAAGTAACAGAGTGAGAAAATGGCAAGAAATAAGATTTTGGAAAAACGAAAAGCGAGAAGATAGAAAACCTTGAAAAGTCTCTAAATGGAGACGATGATGTTCAAATGGACAGGTAATTGACCAAATCCGGGGAACTAATAGATCGGTAGTAGGTAGAATTTTTTTTCTTAGGAATTTCAGTCAAAAGATGTGGTTTTCATATAAATTGATTTTAAATTTGAATTTATGTCAGAGCCTACAAGCTGACCCTAGAGGAGTTAAGTTTTAATGTTTGCAACTTGTGATTGATGAGGTACTTCTCCAAACCTGTTCATATTTAGAATCATATAACGAAGATAAAGTTTTTATCCTATAGTGTTGGCTTCAATCTGTCATGCTTGTGGAATATAGAATTATGTCCTATCACAAGATGTATTGTTTTAGTGCATATCTATGAATTGCAGTTTAATATTTTGGTTTTTTTTGGTCACACGAGCTAAATATATAAGTTTCAGGTAATACAAATTAAATTTAAATAAATGCAAGAATTAATTTTCTTTTCAAGTTTGATGAATTCACAATGCAATTTTAGAGACACCTAAGTTACTAAAACTACATGCTATATTTGGAAGTCAGGGATTTTAAGCTAAATGTCGTGGACAGCTGAGTTAACAGTACTATATAAAATAATATTTGAGTAATAAGAGAAACCTAAGATATCATGATGAAGAAATTCAATAAAAAAAGAAATTTAAGAGTATAAAACAGAAAATAAAATGAATGCGAAATTTTTTTTTAACCAAAACAGATCGGAGCTTCTCATAAACTGCCATTGTTCTTGGTCCACTTTTTGATACCATCAATAAAAAACTATAAATAAAAACTTAGACGTTTTCTTTTCAATATCTTCTTCGGATATAAATTGCAAAAATATGTCTACAGTATAAAATGACAAGTATCGCAGATTTATTCTTATGACAATGAAGAAAAAAATATAGTGTGTTTTAAAACATGAAATAAATATTTTGTGTTCTTTTGTCATTTGAAAAATCTCTGCATTGGTTATGGAATGTGTTTAACGCATATAATAATAATACATTTATATCTTTCTTTTATCGAAAGGCTGGTATTTCAAATTCAAAGCTTATTGGCTCAAGAAGAGAGAAGTAGTAAGTCAATGGATCTTCATGAAATACATATCAATGATAACCTGGCATAAAATTTGTTTGAAATAGTTTATTCTGACACCGGCAACATAAAATGAGAACTTCGTACATAAGTATTCAAATTTCGAATTTTTCTAGAGGAGGAAGCATCCCCAAAACCTGTTACCCCCATGAAAATAAAAACCTCGCCCCTTGCTCGTCACTTATACTCACATAACATCATCTTAAGCCGTAGTAAAAGAGTAAAAGAGTCTTAGATAAAATATTTCTGATGCGATTTTACAAAGTATTATGTCTAAGGAAGACATTACATATAAGTTTGGAGTTATTTCGCAACTAATATACTTCTGTCGTTACATTTATATATGTCTTCAGAAACTTTGTATTTTTGTTTTATTTATTTGTGTACTGAGGAATATAAAAGAGTAAATTTAACTTCTGTTTCCTTCGTGCGCCCATCAAACCTGCAGATTTATTTGTAGCTTATTTTCTACTTATCGTTTGTTATTTTTTCTGCAGTAAATACCTGGTTTATGGTGTGTTTTTCAGGACTTATTTTAATATCTTAAATACTTTTCTACTGTACTGTCAAAATAGCTGATATTTGTTTAAATAGTGTTGACCCTAAAGTTTGTGCAGTTAACGATTCTGCATATGATAGATGATCCCTAGAGCCGGCATCGCATCTAGTACACTATCCTCGAATATTCATCTCGTAGATCCCTACCTACTAGTATCAGATTTTTAAGCATTCTCTTAAAATCACATACTCTGAAAAAATTTTCATATCCCTACAAAATAGGGTAAATAGCGCCATTTAAGACTTGTTTTCCCCCTCTCCTTTTGCAAACATGTCCAGAATTTTGGATATTCTTCGTTGCCTTTCTCGCATGCTTTCATATGTCTTTTTTTTTTTGCCATCCGTAGGTCTCCTTGATAGCATTACTGTGAAGTCTGGAAAGTTACGCTCAATATAGGGCAAGTATGCCTAATATGAGACCTTGCCTAATATGAGACCCCAGATTACAGGACGTATAAATTACTGCCGCCTGGCTACTGGAGCGTAAAAGAGTACTCTATTGCATTATTCGTAATCGGTGAGTCAGTTGAGTGTTTGCAAGCGCACACAAACGTGCAGTATTTTTTTCCTGAATGTGTACTCGTCGCCTTTTTTGCATCACCATTTTCATTGGCTGTTTTCACCTTTAAGGTAAGACTCTTATTAAAACTGTTAGTATTGGATAGATAGCTATAAATGTGGAGTGTAAACACGCCTGTTTGTTTTTAAGCTAGCGTCAATCCTAACATAAAAACTTCGCTGACGTGTTGAACATCATGGTTGTGCCCAATATAAGACCCCAAAGCATGCCTAATATGAGATAGGGTCCCATATTAGGCATTTTAGTTTTTCCTCTCACAGCCTTATTTCCTCTGAAGCTGCAGCTGCAATGACGCCCAGGCAAAATCCACAACCATGTAGCAGTAGTGACAATGTGGAAGGTATTGATCAAACAACAAGTTCAAACCAGTTCTTAGTGACTCCTGAAGAAATAAACCCCTTCCCTACGTTACGTGAGAAAAACACCTCGAAACTAAGTACGGCCTGTAAAGGCGATATTATCACATCATCGCTCTATAAAAATAAATTGATTGATAGCATTAATAAAAGAACTGCAGCATATGCAAAAAACTTTGTTTCCTACAAGAAAAAAAAGGAATAGACCTAAAAGATAAGAAATTAAAGGATAAACAAGGAAAAGTAGATCAAGATAAAAAGAAAAGTTTAAGCAAACAATAACGGGAAAAGGAAAAGGAAAAAGTGGTCCCTACAGGAAGGGGAAATTAAAGAAATGCAACACTAGCTAAAATACAGAGAACGAATGTGCCTAATTATAGCTATGAGGATCTCAGCTCATTTGAAGATGATGAAAAACTTTCTCTCCATGACAGCAGTGATGATAGCATTGCTGAAAACGACGCTGAATGCCTTTTTTGTCGTTGTTTTCTTTCAGAAGACAAACGGAGAGAGCAGTGGCGTCATGAAGATTGTGGACCTGACGAACTTTTTATTTGTAAAGAATGTGAAAAGTTTGAATCTAAGAACAAAAAGTAAACAAAACCTGTAGTGTAAACCAACTATTTTGTTTAAAATGTCACTTTTCTTTTTCACCTATTAGAGTATACAGTAGGTAACTGTTATCTAATTATTGTGTACAGTTTTGTTTTTATGAACTTTTCAGTAATTCTAATTCATATTTAGAGTTGTAGAATGGGGGTCTCATATCAGGACTAATTTTTTAGACCCCAAAAATGGAACACTTGTGTTTATACAGGGTGGCTAATAAATACTGTAACACTCCAAAAAATAAGAGTTAATTTTAATAGTTTCGAAAAACAATTTATCTATCTATTTGTGTGATTGGCAACTTTTTGTAAACGCAGACGATTTTTGTTTAAAGTAAAACATGTAGAATATTTTTAAAGATGGAAGCCAAAAGGTTAATGGTTAAACAGCTTTTTGATCGCGTATTTTCTGCAGGTAAAATATTTAAGCAATTAAAATGCCTTAGTTTTAATAGGACGTTTATATATAGGACTATAAATCGATTATTGGATACCAATAGCTGTAAAGATCGACCAAGGTCCGGTCGTCCACGCACTGTTCGTACAAAAGAACGTATCAAAAGAATTCGTGAAAAGATATGAAGAAATCCACAACGTTCTGCAAATAAAATGGCTGCAGAAGAGAACATCAGTCGCAGAACTATGCAACTTATCATAAATGAAGACCTGGGTTTTCGCCCTTATCGCAAAAGAAAAGTTCAAGGTTTGACTACTGCACAAATAGTAAAAAAGTTACAAAGATGTAAGAAATTGCTGAACCGGCACGGTAGCAAAAGTGTTGAAAAAATAATTTTCTCTGATGAGAAGCTGTTTTGTACAGAACAAAGTTATAATGCTAAAAATGATGTTGTATATTCAGCAACCTTCGAGGATATACCTGAAAATCTTCGAACTGTTAAACGCTTTCAGAACAAGAATTCTGTTATGGTTTGGGCTGCAGTGTCACACAATGGAAAACTGCCTCTGAAATTCATCGATAAAGGGGTAAAAATCAATGCTGAATATTACAAACAGGAAGTATTGGCTACACGTTTATTACCACATGCTAACAGATTGTATCCCAAAAAGAATTGGATATTTCAGCAAGATTCTGCACCGTCCCACCTATCCAAAACAACACAGGAATGGCTCCATGCCAATTGCCCGAAGTTTATCAAGCAAGAAGATTGGCCACCTTCTTCACCAGATCTAAATCCTTTAGACTATTGCATTTGGGGGATTTTAGAGTCTAAAGTAAATGCTAAGCAGCACAGAAGTTTGGACTCCCTCAAAGCTTCCATACGGAGTGAATGGGACAAATTACCTCATAAAATGATTCGCGCCGCAATAGGACAGTGGCGTAAGAGATTATCTTTAGTAATCGATAAAGATGGCGGTCGATTCGAGTAAAATTATTTCATGGTAAACTTTCATGTATAATGTTAATAATATTGTTGTATTTCCCATTTTCTATTTCATCTGTGTGTAATTAAATGATTCGATATTTGTCACAGTATTTATTAGCCACCCTGTAATTTCATGCAAGAAAATTGTAAGGTTATTTTCATTTTTCTGTCATTGTTATTTGTAGTAAAATATATGTATTAAAAGAATATCAAGTTGGTACTATAATCCGTGACTTACTTTCCTAGTTATATATGAAAATAAAAAGGAGTCTCGTACTCGGCATACTTACCCTATATATATATATACAGAGGCTGTTCGCACATTTTTTAGACGATTTTGGTTAGCGGTAATAAAAAAGCGTTTGCTGCAAAAGAAATAATTGCAATTGTACTATGTTTTTAAAAGTCAAAATTATCATCTGCGACTTGAAAGTTTTGTTTTTATTCAAAATGGCGTTCTTAACAAAGCAGTGGTTCGAAGGCTACATTTATGCTCTTTCCGAAGAGAAATATGCATACTCCGTTATCCAAAAACGATGTGAGAGTCATGGTTTTGTGATATCTAAAGCGTCGATAGGTATTATCGTCAACAAGAAAGAACAAAAACGTCAAATTGGAGCCTCAAGTGGGACAAAAATTCCAAACAAGTATCCAAGGAAAAAACGGACATCTTCGACTATTGCAAAGGTACGTTGTTTAATGTCAAAAGAAAATCCCCCTAGTCAAAGGACAGTTGCAAAATCATTAAAATGCTCGGTGTCCACTGTAAACAAAATGATAAACGTTGATTTAAATCTTAAGAAAGCGAAAAAACGCAATGTGCATCGTCTTCTTCCAAATCATATCGCTAAACGCAGGACCCGCTGCAGAATTCTATATGAGAAACACTTATCCAAAGAAAAATTGAAAACAATTGTCACAATAGATGAATCATGAGTGTATTTAAATGATTGCAACAAAATAAAGAGCCATTTATTATCATAAAAGTACATGGTTCAAAGAATCGAAAGAAAGTTTTTCTAAGGGATTCATGATTATTGCTGGTTTTTCTTATAATGGCAAGTTAAAAATAAAGAGAGTGGAAAAAAATGTCAAGATTAACTCCAAATACTATCAGGAACATATTTTATCGCCAATTTTTCTGAATGAAATATCATCGCTTTACCCACAGTGCCATCAATCTGTGAGACTCCATCAGGACAAAGCTAGCAGTCACACATCAAAATCCACTGTAAATTTCCTAAAAGAAATGAAACAAAAAACTGGTATCCAGGCCATACCTTTCACTGATATCCCTACTAAATCTCCCGATGTATCACCCATGGATTTTTGTGCTTTCGGACTTTTAAAATCTGCGTTATCCAAACGTCGTCCCAAAACCCTTACAGGACTCTGGAAAGCTGTTCAGGAGGAATGGGATAGAATACCTATTCTGACACTTCAAAAGGCATTATCCTGGAAATTGAGGTGTCGAAAGATAGTTCAGAATAAGGGATGTCAAATAGAACATTTAAAACACAAGAATTTTATGTAATTTAGTTTTGTGAATACAATTTACATCGTGTAAAAAATGTGTGAACAGCCTCTGTATATATATATATATATGTGTGTGTGTGTGTGTGTGTGTGTGTGTACGTGTACATGTATATATATGTATACACATAGTTTTTTTTTTACTATAAAATATATTATAATTATAATAACATTAGAATGTATAGAGACTATTAGAATCTACAGAGAAACATATTTATTATCAATGTGAAAAAACATTCTCTCGCTTCCAAGTTGTTAAGCAAATTTCAAAAACAAATGTTCATTACCTTAGCAAAATACTAAGCATAGTGCAACGCTAAAAATAGTGTTTCGTAAATCGTTAAAACTATTGGTAATCAATGCATTTAATTTTCTCTATTTTAACGTTATTGACATGTTTAAAGCGCTTCCAGTCCATTCCTTTTATATTATCCTTAACGGGCAGCGCTATTTAAGTGACAAATTCAGGCCGTTTCTTGTGCAGTTTTGTAACATTCATCATTTACCCTGAAACATGTTTCTTGGAATTGATTTACGTTGGACACCGGCAAGAATTAAATGGGGCCACAGAGGATCTCCCCATTGAAGGCATGTATTGACGCGTGAAATCACTGAATCAGAGTCTGTTACTTTCTGTATCGAATATCAATGCAGTTAAAAAAAGTAAACTAGCTTCGCGTGGTGTATCTTTGGGCGAAAGAGGCTGATGAATAATAAGAACATCCTTTGCGTTAATCAAAGTGTACGATATTAATAATTCATGAAAAGCAGGATACAGGTATGAAGCGGCATTCAGATTTGGTAAAATATTGAGTATATACTGAAAATTCATGAACATACATCGATAGGAAAAACATATAAATGCGATGCGAATGCTTCTTTCATGTATCTAGAGGGTATTCATGAGTCTGGTTTCAACCTCTTTTAATGGTCTTTTGATCAAGATGATACCTACAGATAAAGGAAGTATTTTCATGGGCAGAATAATCCTTTCTTTTCTTTAGGTAACGACGAGAACTACTATTACGGGGCCTCATTCGAGAAAGATGGATTTCAATAGAATCAGGGTTTGTCTATTTTTGTCTGAAAATGAGATTTATCTCTGTAACAATTAAAATTTACAGTAAGTAATTAAATATATAAGGTTGATTAATTTCCCGTGTAATTGAATTGTAAGAAAAGTGCTGAACTGAAAAGTGAATCCACAAAAGAAGCTGCCCTGGCCTGAAATACACTGCTGGCCACCCAAATTGCAACACCAAGAAAGACAAGAGATATCACAACAAAATTTATTTTGTAGATAATATGTTGACCAAGTATCAAATGATTAAATTTATAGACTTCTGTGAAGTGTGGTTCCTGCCAAAATCAGTAGCCAGAGTAGCCGCCATTGTTGGAGATCACCGCTGCCACACGCCTCGGCATTGATTCAAAGAGACTTTGGATGAGTTCTTGGGGTACAGCAGACCAACCAGCTTCCACACATTGCCAAAGTTGATCTGTTGTGGCAGCTGGGGATGGAATCTGGGTCAATCGTAGAGCAACCATGGACCACATGTTTTCTATCGGCGAAAGATCCGGAGAGCGAGGCGGCCAGGGAAGCAATTCAATCTGGCGATTGACTAAGAACCGTTGGACAATGCGTGCCACGTGTGGTCTCGCATTATTCTGTTGAAATATGGCTGCGGGCAAGCCCTGAAGGTAAGGAAGGACAACTGGCTCCAACACCTCGGAGATGTAGCGCTGGCTGTTTAAAGTACCGGCAATGCGTACTAGAGGTGTGCGACAGTGATCCAATACCGCCCCATACCGTAATACCCGGTGCAGGACCAGTGTTGCGGTGCATAACGCAGCTGTTCAGCATCCTCTCTTCACGGTGTCTCTAGACTCGAATGCGACCATCGTGGTGTTGCAGACAGAAGCGTGACTCGTCAGTAAAGACAATTTCATTCCATTCTGCCGTCCACATCCTTCTGTCATCGCACCATTGGCGGCGGAGACGTCTGTGGTTCTGCGTTAAGGGTAGACAAAGTAATGGACGTCTTGCGGACAGACCACTCTGCTGTAAACGGCGTCGAATGGTACGCGCAGACACTGGATGATGCGTTACAGACTGCATGTGCTGTGCTATGGTTCGTGATGTGACTGAGCGATCCGTCACTGCCATGCGCACAATTTGCCTGTCATCACGTGAAGTGGTGCGCTGAGGTGGATGCGATCGAACACGCCGGTCCTTTCGTACCCTCCTGCATCCAATGATCACATATCCGCATTACAGTTGTTTGGTTTCGTCCAACACGACTACAGATTTCCCTGAAAGATAATCCACAATTTCGGTAGGCCACTGTCCTTCCTCTGTCGAACTCGGATACTTGATCAAAAGATGATCGCTGTTTTCGACGAGGCATAATTGATCGTTTTTTTGAAAAAACCACAAGTAAAACACTATTGCCGAACTTGAAATCGTCGAAATCTCCAAGCCTTAAATAGCACTTTGAAGTGGCTCCACAGGCGCTTGTGATGTGCGTCTGCGCTGAAATTCTAATCATTTGCATATCTCACCTCCGCTAATGCATGTTGTAAATTTCATGTTATTTTCATGTTTCCTTCAGGGTGTTGCATTTACAGTGGCCAGCAGTGTAGAATCCTAAGATAACCTGTAAATACTAACATCCGTCTATTGGACGGGTAGTGTTCATGCTTTTCCCGCTAGGGTGCGTAATTATCGATTTGAAACCTTCATGTTCGAGCTATGATTCAGTTGAAAAGAAAAGACAAAACCTTTGTGCTCGAGGAATAAACAGGAAATCCAACGTAAATAAAGCAGAAATAGCAGTAAGGCACAATTTTGCATACGACCGTTTAGATGCTGCAAAATAGCTTTTCTTCATCAATGCAAAGAACTTAGTGGCAGCTCAAAAAGCCGAAAACTAAGCTTTGGCTTAGTAATTGTATATTTATTGCATAGCTATGAACCAAAATTAATGATACTTGACCAAAGCAAAGTACTATCAATTGTATTCCATTGTACTTAATAGTACTAAATGAATTGTGGATTAAATTACTGAAGTAAATTACAGTGTGATTATTTATGTCACTCGTGATTATTTATGTGTCACTCTGTAAATTAAAATACTAAACTACAAAACTACAATGCAGCTGAGTATTTTACTGCCCTATTCCTCACATAGAAAAATATTAATACAGAAATTAATTACATTTAATTTTGTTTGATTGTTATATTTATAATGTGATTCAATTAACTGCTTCTTGACTGTTTCTCTGTGTGCTTCTTAAGAAAATTCTAAAATAT
Organism: Dolomedes plantarius; assembly: GCA_907164885.2. Lineage (NCBI taxonomy): Eukaryota > Metazoa > Arthropoda > Arachnida > Araneae > Dolomedidae > Dolomedes > Dolomedes plantarius. Next base: position 164,686,161 of record OU015497.1, on the reverse strand, counting down.
TTGTGAAACTGTATTTTTATCTGCATAACTGCAAAATTTAAGGTAACTTGAAATTTTAAATTTTTATTGCCAGAAATTGAAAAAAGGTAATGACTTAAGTATGCAGTACTTCAAATACTTTAGCTTTTAAACACTGCTTATTTGCACCAAGTGTAACTAATGAATTGAATATCTTAAAATTGTATATTTGCTATGAACCAAAATCAGTTGTAGTCGACAAAAACAAAGTACTATCAATTGTATTCCCTTGTACTTGAATTGAACTAGATTTAGCCTTTTCTTCATTTACACATGGATGTGTTTAAAAGAGTGTAAATCTATCGATATTCTTAAAAGGATATTGTATCAACATTTAAAAGATTGAGCTAAATGAATTCTTGTGCAGTGCTGTATTTATACTGAAGCAGTGTCTGTACTTGTAATTTTTTTGGCTACTATTAATTGTGATGCATATTTTGAATTTTATGAGCTCTAAATCTTAATTGAGAATAATCAGGTGAGTACTTCTTAAATAATACTATTTAATTTAAAGTTTGTCTCTATAATATGATGTGTATATTTGAAAATTTTAAATACAATACTGTTAGTTTTAAATGTTATGCTGTTAGTATAAACTTCACAGATTTGAATATGTTTTATTTCAGATGGGGAGCACATCAATGTGATAACTATTTTAAAAGCTTTTATTAATGTATTAAATTGAAACAAGGACATCACATAAAGTTCAGTGTATCATTTTATCAGAAATTTTTTTTTTATGTCAAAATAGCTTTTGTAAAAAGGTTAGATTACTGAATACAATGATGTTAATATTTTAACATTTAGCTAAACTTTGTTTTAAATATATTTTACTTCATATCCTCCATATTCGTAATATTTTTCATAATCTGTATTCTCTACTAATTGCTTTAAAATATGTGGCATTTTGGCTAAAAAACGCTTCTGGTAATTTAACATAGTTAATTATAAATATTTCAAATAAAGTTGAACATAGAATTAGGAAAATATTTGTAAGTATTCGATCCACAAATTTATAATCATTTAATTCATTTTTCTTTTGTTGCGTATCCAGGCATTACTCGTTTTTATTCTTATAATTTTATGAGTTACGAAGTTTCCATGTTTGTTTACATTTTATGTTGCGCTGACGAGGAATTTGGGCTGCCTGATTCGCTTACTGAGAGCATTCGTTTAAAATCTTCCGAGGTTTGCCGAACATTCCTTGGTCAGAGAGTGGTGCTCGGATCGGAGAGCGAAAGGGCCGTTTGAATGCCAATGTGCTAAGAGTTAGCAATATGGAGGTTTGCTAAGGAGATAACTAGCTAAGGAGCTAAAACGTTACACTGAATTCGGCCTTTAATATCAATCCTTCCTCTAGTATGCATAATTCCAAGAAACCCCGCGGAGCCAAATCAGTGAAAAAGCTCCATTCACACCAGATTAGAACTCCACTAGATTAAACCGTACAGCTCGTATTGACCGTTGACTAATCAGTTGATGTCGCTGTAAGATTTTATATCAAAGAAATGAACTAAGCCAAGGAGCCGAATTTCTCGTCAATGGCTTATGTCTGATTATGCGAGCGTAGTTGGTAGTTTTATTTGGAACGGTCAGTGTATATTTAAAGTGCATTTTAAAAACAATTAAAATACTTGGATGATTTACTGTTTGGTCTAACATAATTAGCAAGGTCAGTTATTTAAGAGACAGCTCTTAAAATTGTTTATATATATATATATATATATATATATATATATATATATATATATCTTCTGTGTAGTGCTAATAATGTATTTCAAACTGAAACTAAGGGACACATTAACTTTGAAAAGAACCTTATTAAAAGGATTTTAGAGATTTGAAAATCGGAGTAAAATTTTCTCCAAACCTTACTAATACCGTATTTAACCTTATTGATAACCTTTAATAATACCCCATTTTTGTTTTGAAGACTTTAAAATGTCTTATTATTTTAAGTAGCATATTTGCTTTTTGTTATACACATATAAGCTTAGATTAAACACGATAAAACAAATTTCATAAATACGCAAAAACCGAGGTGAATGGTTGATCGATTTTTCTGATTGAGCACAATGGCCGTATTTGCTCCATCTGAGGTAAAAAAATAAAGCTAATTTATCTTTTGGTTCATGTTCTTAATTTATTTTTGTTTGACCATAGAAATGCAAATATATATTGTTAGATAGAAATCCTCATTATTTCCTTCAGAAAACATTATACATTAAAATAACAAGAATATTTTTTCCAATTTTGCCTCATATTGTTTACATATACGCAGCATTTTAAATAAATATTTCAATAACAAAAAGTTTATTTATATTTATTTATGGTGACTATTATGCTATGTTTTCTCACATTTTTAAATAATTCCTTACTCTGAAATACGATTGGTTAGTAGAACTCGGAACCTGCTGATCCTCTTATCATTAATTCTTCGCTAAAGAGCCTCTAAAGAAATATTTCCATACATTAGGTTTTTCTATATATAAGGTATTATAGTGTGCTCACTTCATTTTAAAAATTTATTTAGAATTAAAAGTAAACCCTACTACCTATAATACTGCATTTTAAAATTTTTTTGCAATTGCCTTTTAGATCAACTGTTTACATGAAATATTTATAAAGCAATAATATTGTTTGAAGAGACAATGATACAAGAAAATATGATACAAGATGTTTTTGCTGCACCAAAGATCTTAGATACAGAGATATAAAATCTCTCAAACAACTAAGAGTCTTATGGAATCCAGTAAAGTTTCAAAAATATCTGATATCTAATAAGGAAAAACCAATGGTATTTTGACACTAGTAGCTTTCAGGGTTAGTATAAGTTGCTGATCCAGTTTCTTAATTGACTAATGTGTTTGAGGAATCTAGAGACCAGGACATTAATTGATCCATTTTATTACCGTCTTTCAAGTATTATTTCTGCTGCCATGACTTTTATGGATGCTGAGTATAAGCGATATTCATTCGGACAGGAAATCTTCCACTGGTCCATAGTTTTGAAAACCACTTCAAATAGTGGATATGTGTTTGCATGGACATCTTTTTGGGCATCGGATAAACGACTTTGGCTAGGTACTTTCCTATTATCCTCTTTTATATTAGTTTCTATATCCTGTATAACTAAAAAAATCCAACAGACCTAGATAATTATAATAAGAATGTAGACAAAAAAAAACAGAAAATAAGCACTCAGGACTCCACGCACCAAAGGCAAGATTCTCTAGTAGTGCCAGAACTAAACCAGAAATCAAGGTAACCGACTGGTCTCGTTATCAGGGAGCCTAACCAAATCAGTTACCTCCAGGGGAATAGGATGCAGGTATAACCAAAAGACATCCCAAGGCCCCGAGATCCCCATTGAAGCAGATAGTTAAAAGAAAATGAAAAGACACGAACAACTTGCACTAAGGGCTCAACGCACGATATATGCAAGTACACATACAATCTTAATGAAATGACTAATTCAAAGGTGCACACATACCCTAATACAGTGAGTGAAGGTTATGGTGAAACAGCAGCCAATTTCTACCCTAGTAATTACATCACGGTAGCAAAGCACAGCGCCACTCCCCAATGAAGTTTAAAAAAGTATGAAAACAGAAACCCTATTCTAAACGAGGTAACTTCCGTCAACATTTGTCAGATTTTCTAATAATAGAGCTGAATAAACTTTTCTTTCATTTTCCGCAAATTGGATATCCTTAATTTACCTTTTCATACTAACAGTCTTTTGTGTGTAGCGAGCATACTAAGAGATATCAAACAATATTAACAGATCGTTTTTTTATTTCTAATGCAGAAACCTGCGGACAAATTCCATAGGTATACAGAAAAATAGGGAAAAATAAAATCTGTAAAGGAGAACAAAATGGAAAATACATAAATATTAAAAGCAACTAAGATAAAATTGTCATGCGATCACGGGATTCCCAATAACGTCTGTGCAGAGAACGCTCAGTTGAGGCAGAGTAGGCCATGATGCGCTTACCATCCATGTTGTTGGAATTGCATAGATTGCATATAAGGCTAGAAAAAATTCCCATTCTATTTAAATAAACAGCCAGGCAGTTGCAATTTTGAAAACAGCTTTATTTTGAATAGTGTTTTGGAAGTCAGAAATAAACGAACCCTTTATTTTCTGCTTTATTATCTTACATGCAGTTTTATAAGGAATTTTATTGGGAGTACAGGGGAATATTTAGGCTTCTTTTTTTTGCTAATAAATTTATTCCGCAATGTGATGGTATCCATTGCAGGAGAAAACTTTTTTTATTATTAGTCACAGTTTTGATTATTGTTCAGCCCTCTTGTATTTTTAAGCATGAAGCAAATTGGTTTTGATTTCCTATAGCCTGAATGCCAACGGAACAATCTGAGAAAATTACAACACGATTAATAGATTGTTGAGATGTTTAGATAGATTCGGTATTTCGTTTCTACTCGAAAATTTCGAAACTCGACTAACGAACAACGTGCCTGTTTAAAATTACTAACCAGAATTAACTGCTTTCGAAAATAAAAAATTTAAATAAACAATTTATAATTTTTTTTCTTTATATTCTAAAAACTGTAAGGGATTTCAAGCCTTCACTTTTTATTTCTAAAACTATCAAGTGAAAAATGATATTACTACGAATGAAAAAGCGGAGGTGAATGTGTTATAAATAGAAAAAAAATATTCCCTTCTTAAGCACGTTTCGAATATTTATTTCTTCTTCTTTAGTACAAAGTGTCATTGTCAAATAAAATTAACCCTTCGGGGAAAAGAGGTACGCTAAAAGTGCGATTAAAAAACTCGACATGTCTGTACCGCTGAATGGCTCATTGTGTTACTAATTTTTTCGAAATTCGTTTTAATGAAGTTCCTGTCGCAAAAGCCATTCACGAAGAAATGTATGAAACTTCCCGATAATGTCATAACTATCCTTTTTCTGAAAGCTTTTAATCTCAAGAAAACATTTTATTTTGAGGGTAATTTTAGCGAACGGAATTTTTAACACCGGCAAAGCCAGAATTTTGTTCTCAAAGGGAGAGGGGGGAATTGATGTAAGTTGCAAAGAAATAAATTAAATCTTGATGTTTCATATTTACAAAAAAATTGAACTATTTTGGGTACATTTTAACGATCCAACGGAACAAATTCCACAGGTTAAGCACTAATATATCTATGGTACCCGGTATAAAGGGCTTAAGTGAAAAACAGGGATTTAAATATACCAAGTTATTGGTTTTTATACCAATCGCAGAACAATAATTTCGACTTGACTCTTTTGTACAAAAAAATGTTCAAAAAACTTTTGTATACAAAATTGATACAACTAAGCCATTTATACAAGTCAAAAGATTTTTGTTTTTTTATCAATACTAACAAATATCTAAAAATCACTTTTTTTTGACTTACGCACTTTATACCGGGCACCATAGATATAATAAATGAAATAAATTTATATTGTTAATGAGAAATAGTCAATAACGTACAATTACAGAAATCATAAAAAATCATACGGAATTATCATTTCTTTTCCTATTTAGCAACAAATAAACATTTTAATTTATAAGTCGATCTTACAAATATTTTCTTTATTAATGAGTTACTTGTTTCAAATTTAAGAGTAAGATGTATGTCTCTTCAATTTCTCAAAAAAGATTTTCTTGGATATAAAATGTAAATTTATGAAACAATGCTGAAGATTTTCAAGTAGTAGAACGGAAGGTTTAAATTACTCTTTTCAGAATCTCGAAAACGGTATTTGTTTCGAAATTATCCATACCGTGAATAGTAAAATGTTTTAATGGAGCCGTAAAAGAGAACCCTAATTTGTTTTTTCATTCTTTATAAGCTTTTAACTCTTTAAGAATTTAGCTCTTCAAACCAAACTTTCGGATTTTCTTGGATCCAAAATGAATTGCTTTAAAAATGAACCGTGGGAAAATAAAATAAAATCAAAAGCGTAATGTTTATGTGATAATTAAACGGTGATGTGCAAACGGAAAGCTATGTCGCCCTTAATTAAGGATGCAAATTATTGCCGAAAACAGCAATTTTCCTCAAAAAATGAAACATTTCAAAGCGGAAGTTGGAATCAGATACTAAATATCTACGTATTTTAACCAGGTGCGAGAGGGAAAATTACCCGTCACAGAATAAACAAACTAAAATTTAAAACTTTCTTTCACAAATTTTATGAAAAATAAGAATTCTGAAATCAGAAAAAAAACCTGGTGGGAATTCTGAATTAAGCAAATTTACGTCTTTGCGAATCTTCTAAAATTAGTAATAATAACGAAATAAATAACTAACGAATGATCTACTTCTTGGCTTGCGTTCCGATCTTGGATAAACTAGTCTTGTATTTATGATTTTTAAAACTTCTAAACTCGAAACAAAATTTCGAGAGTTATGCAGATTCATGAATTCCTTAAAATTATGCAAATCGTGCTAGTCACAGCACAAATTTTCATAACTTGAGGACTGAGAAATCTTTTAGACATGAGTTCAGAAGAGTTTTGAGCATGTGACTTAATATTTACGAAGGAGAAAGTGAGCTATTCACTTTAAGCTTATCTTTGGTTCAGTCTTAAGCGCATGAAAGATTGCAAGTTGTAATTTTAAATGGTTTTATAATGATGTGGATCATTGCACATTGTGGTCACTGCTAAGTGGATAATTATACATGCACGCAACCCTCGGGTTGATAACTACTGCTATAATGTATATTGTACTATATCTATTGAATTTATAAAATATTGTTTCTATAAAATACACATAACTTTCTTCATTAGATAGAAAATTAAATTTCAGGTATGTAAACAATTTTATATTTCCAAGAAATAATCATTTCATCCAAAAACTGTTTTAAATGTATGTAACCGATCACTTTATATATAAGGCACTTTAGAAAAGTGTATAGTTGTTTTTACACAATGTTTTTACAAAACGTAAATGAGAAATAAGTTTAATATACATATACATAAGCATTCAATACTTCTAATAACTATTTGCTAGGAGGAGTAAAAGGATTTCATAAAGAAAATAAAGGATTAACGGTTAATTTTTTCGTAGAAATAATTTTAATTTCCCATAGCAGTACCTTCTTAGACCAAAGTCAATCAGTTGGGCTGAAAGTTTAGATTTATTACACGTATATTAGCAAAAAATGTAATTAAGAGATCACAGTGATCAAGCACAGAAATAAAAATAAATTTTAAATCTTTACCAAACAGGCACAAATATTTTTATTTACCTGCATACTTATTAAACATTAATCTCTATCTCGTCAGAAGTTATTTTCTAAACCAGTTTCATATAAATTCTCCTTAGAATATTTCCAGTGGAGAAGTTTTCTCGAACTGTAACATATCATTCAAACAGCAATAACAACATCGAAAAATGTTCCACTTTTTTGTAGATGCTGAACGAGTTCCTTCTATTCGTAACCTCTTTGGAGTGGTTTCCGACTAGGTAGGTTCTGTAAGCGCCTGGATTTTTCTTTTCCTGCAACACGTACTGAACTCGCAACGTACGTGGAGTGGTTTAGCTCACCGGAATGAGCCCTTGAAAAGGGATCGATCACGAACTTTCGAAAGGGTTTCAGAAACACTCTACTGGGTTCCATCGAGGGAAAAAAAATTCTTCCTGTCGAGAAAGCCCCAGAGGCGGGGAGAATCTTTATTTGGTTCTGATTGGCTTGAGGAAATGGTAAACACTATCATTTACTTCGATGGGTTTCGGTAGGTCAACATGAAAGCAAGCGCAAATTTGTTACACTCCTCGCAGATTTCTGTCACTTTAGTATGCAAATTCCAGGGATGCAAAAGCAATGGAAAAGGCAAAATAGTATACCTACAGAGCTTTATCTTCATGTATTTATATTTTTCTATATCGTAAAATTTCTGGTTAAGTAAAACAAGACTGCCATGACACATAACAAAAAACTTGGTGTTAATTATTAGTATAAAGTTTCAAACAAATCCAAAAATTGTTTTCATTGAGCAGAAATACAAAAAGAAATAATGTTTCTATTAATATCGACGTGGAATTTTCTTTTCCGATAACTAGAGGCTTTGCCCCTAGGCTCGCTACGCTCGCTCCTCTGTTATGGCTAATAGCGAGATGCATAGGGGTGATTCTCGGGCAATGTAACAGCTTCCATCCATTTACTGTTGTCACCCTTATGCGAAGGGGAATCACTGTTGAATCATCACTGTTTCAGCTTTAAAATTCAATAAAAAATCGAAAATTGAAGATATAGACTTGAAATGAGGTTTATATGAATAAGAAAGCTTTCAGCTTCCAGACGATGTAAATATTTTCTTTGTAAGATAAAAACTCGAGGAGCATCGATATTACATCCGCATAGGGGAACAATATTTCTTGAAAAACTGTGTTTTATTTTTTCATGAAAATATTAGTCTGTTTTAAAATATTTTTAAACAAATGAGGTCTAGTTTGAAAGAGAAATATCTGTAGTCTTAGATTGTAAAAAAAATCAAAATTCTACGATCCTTTTTTGGCGAGTTATCGTAATCTGAAGAGGAAAAAGTCAATATTTTCTCATAAAATATAAAATTAAAAAACTTAAAGTCCAACGAAGACGAGACATGTCTTACTTTGGTCCCCCCATTTTTCTGCATCCATTGGTATCGCTTTCGACCCCATACCCCCAGCGGTTTCGGAGGAGATAGCGTGACAAGCTTTTGACAGAGGCAGCAGGAGTTACTTTTTTTTTAATAGAGAGATATTACTTCAAAGGTAAGTAGATGCTCTAGAGGAAAAGTCCTTAAAATGCAAGGACTGAAGCATGAGTTAGTAAATCCTCATCGAACAAACTTTAGTTATAAATCCTTTTCATTATGATAAATATAATGTATTTATTTATAGGTAGTTTTTATGACTAGACAAAGAACTCATATTTCTCAGTTCCATTTGAAAAGTCATAATACTAATTCAAGCGTTAAAATCTTCAATATAAAAAATTATTATAATCGTCTCAAGCGAAAATTTAGCAGGATATTACTTACTTGTTAAGAGAAAACATTTTATAAGTGCTCATCATACTTAAATGAAAGAATATTGATTTTTTTAAAATATATTTTTAACTGTATCATAAGGTTTGCTAAGATTGTTAGATGAGTTCAGAACCTCCATTCATCCCATTTGTGCACTGGTTACAGACCTGATTTCTGTAATGTATACTCTAAAAAGGATATAAGTTTCCTTCTGAGTCTCTCATGAAGGACTATAGTTTATTTCTCCCAAGCAGCAGATATAAATAAATGAAAACTCAATTACTGCTCTTTATAATCTAACCTATTTTTCTTATTTGTTATCTGGAATCCAGTTTCTTAATAAGCCTTTATTCGAAAGTATTTTTCGTAAGCATCAACTAGTCTTCAACCAAACACGTAGTTAAAGTTGTTAACTAGGGGGGATTAATTAGGAAAAATGGAAAACCTTCAGTTTAAAGCAAGTAATGGGACTAGGTGAACAGTGAATTAGGTGTGCCAAAACAGAGAAGGTATTTCACGTTCGAAGAAACTTGCTGGAACTCGAGAGAGGTCCAAAGGTTGGTAAATCGAGACTAGTTGTGTTCGGGTTAAATGGACACCCACTAAATATTAATTAGTTGGTTACTCTGAAGATCACGAACTTGAGATTAAAATCGTTTAGTGCTGTGAATTTCTTTTAGATAGGAATATTAACTGTTCTTGTAAGTTGTTATGTAATTCTTAACTCTAGCGTGTAAACTCTAGCAGTGGGATGAATAACCCTTGTGTTAAAAAATGATAACATAAAACACCAAAACTTTGAATCATTAGTTAAACACAAAAAAAGATTTACAAGTTTTCTTATGATAAACCAAATTTTATATAGTGCGGTAATCGCCAGCATTTTCCTTTTAAAAGTTAGAAACCCTTTTCATGATTTTAGTTAATTATTCCCCACTCTTTTGACTCCATTCAGCCAGCTGAAAGAAATGTTTCGCTGCCGAAATCAATTCTTAGTAAAGTTTCTATAGCAATATATTTTTTTGGAGTTCTTTAAGCAAAAATAGCGAAAGTGCGTGTGTATTCACTTTTCAAACCTCTCTACATTAAGCAATGGTTTGTTAAGAATAAAACAACGTCTAGGAAATATTTCGTGATCAATTTAAAATTTTTCCTTTAACTTTCAGTTTTTTCTAATATTATTCTAATGTACTGGTAGAGAACAGCGAAATTATTTCTCTCGAATTACCACATATAATTGAACACCAATAACAACATAGAATGTTTTCTTTAGTCTTGTTGTTCAACGACTTTACTTTTCTGCGTGACCTTTTGAAAGGGTTTTCTGAACGAAATACACTGGAAAAAAATCTCTCTTATATTATACTCTCTCTTATATTAATGGAGAAAAACTCTGAGTTAGCGAGGAAGATATATTTAAAGTTCATGGAAAAGAATTAGCACAGAAATAACTCATTAAATGGTCCTGAACTCCCAAAAGATGGAATAATATATAACCTGGTGAATAATGACTCTCCAAAGCCACCCTACATCTCAGCAACCCTCAACGGAACTAGCACTGCATTCGAAAGCATACATACAGAAGAGTGCAGAACCGGTGAGACCACGAAGAATGCCCCCCCCCCCCAGCCGGTCACATATTTTTATTCTTAACTCACTTTTCTAAGCGTACTGTTTATTTATTGATAAAATAATGGTTCTATAAACATTAAAACAAGTTGTTGTTTGTTTGTTTGTTTTTTGGGGGGGGAGGTCAAAATGTCTAAAATGTACAGAGAGTCGAGGTCAGGGATGTACAGAGTACTGTTGAAATTAAAAATGTTCTGAATAAATTTTTTCTTTTCTTTTTTTTTTGTATAAAAAGATTTTTAGCTTAAAATCATAGCAGTCTGTTTCTAATTTTACAAAAACAATTTTACCGGCTTTGTGTTAGTGCTCGGCTTTTCCTGCTTTAAGGGAAAATCGTGTCGTACGCCTCAAACCTCCGGTCACAATTCTTTAACTTCTGTGTCGAGTGCAGTTAGATAGGCCAGCATGTCATTAAATAGACCCTTCTATCGAACTCTCCATCATGTTACCACATTTTTCTACTATTAAAAAATAATACTTCTCGAATGGAGAGTCGAACCTCAAACGTCTTGTTTTCCGTACCGCTTTGATGCACCGTTACGTCTCCCAATCTCTTAAAAAATAGGTAACTTAGTTGACTCGAATATATATATATGTGGGGTTTGGGGGGGAATAATCACAAACAGTGTTAACATATGTAACATTTATTTAAAGAGGAACATTATTTACAGGGAGAACTAACGTCTAAAAGGGGGAAAAACAAGCAGTGCGTCATACACACGTGCGAGCTTGGCGGAAGCAAAACATCGTCTTTCTCTTCTGTTCTTCGCGGCGCCCGCTAGGTGGCGCTCATGGGGGCTTACAGGGGTGCACTCCATGTAAGAGTGGCATGCCACATATATATATATATATATATATATATATTGTATATGATATATCTGTGTGTTTATGATTACAGCAATTAAAAAAAATTGTAAGTAATAGAGAGCTTAGTATAAATAGTACTTGCAAAGTAAGGCGTAAAATACTGCACTTTTTTACGTAAGAAAAGTTACATAAAAGCTGAAACTGAAAAGTAACACATGCAGACAAATCAAATCAATATGCCGAAGGAAAGATTTAATAGTCATAAATTTTTAACATTTAGTTATTTAATTGCCAACGGCATCGACATTAACATTAAACGAAGGAATCTTCCATGGACAATATCTCATAAAATGGAGGCAATATAACGATCCCAAGAACATTTAAATTAAGCTACTTTAATGCAACACACCCAAGCAGTCGGGACAAATGTCAAAGTCGCAGTTATCAAGCTAAAAAGATGAATCATGAATGAATCTTAAAAGACTTCATTAACAATACTTTGAAAAACAACAATTAAAAATATGTTTCTTATACTAAAATACCATAATGTTTTAAGTCTTTAATAATTAAGATAAATCCATAAGAAAGATGACGTTATATTACACTTTCATGTTTTTCATTTTCAAAGAAATTTAAAACATTGTTCAAGAGTAGGTGCTTTGTAGACAAGCTAGTTTCTGCTGATGGAAACCATCCATCGTAAAGTGCTGTTCAAGATACCGTATACGCCTTACCCCACTTTCAAAGGATACTGCTTTTACCGAAACCTTTAATTTTGGCTGTAGAGGGGCCTTTCAATCGACAAGTACTTGAAGACGCAGACGCCGTTGGAGGACAATACTTTCTATATTAAGACTGCTGTGTACTAACGCTATTGGATTCTCTCACCTCAGTGTTAACGTACGGAAAAAAATGTGTCTACTATTTACCGCTGCATAAATGCTGATAATCCAATAAAAATGGTATTTTTAGATAGTCTGAACTTTTCTGTACCTTGCAAAAGGATTCATTTTATAAATTTCGGCCACCAAAAGAATTTAGAAGTATTTAAAACACACTACACCAGATTTTTTACCCGAATAATTTTTATTTTAAAATATTATTTACATTTAAAAGAAAAAAGAAAAAAGCCTCAAGGTGCAAAATTTCTTTCTCTTACGGAGTACAAATTTAAAAGAAAAAAATCTTTCAATCCAAGTCGACAATCCCTAGACACATTTTCTCCATAGGTTAACATTGAGGTGAGAGAATCCAATAAGTTCCTAGTACACAGCATCCTTAAAAGCCCTTGACAGTTTATCACGACTAGAATATTATGGAGCGAGATACAGTTGCAAAGAATAAAATATAGTTTGTTTTATATGTTTTCTGACATAAAAGATTCCAGACATAAAAAAAAATTGACACTGCGTAGATTTGAAGTGATAAATTCACTAATATTTTCTAACTCTAAACGTTCATTGCATAACAATATCACAGAAGATCGACACAAACTAGACACATACTAGAACTAGAAATCTACTCTTTTGTTTGTTGTTTCCTATATCCTCTTTTCCAAAAGGGTGTTTCGAAATTCTATTCATGGGACTTAGGTTTTCTATTTGTTGCTTCCTGCACACCCTCGTGAAATACTAGTTAGAATTCTTTTAGATAAAAAAAAATTGTAAAGAAAAAAGAACCCCAAAGATAAAATAGACCATCTCTAAACAAACGGCAATCAAGAAAAATGTGCTCGGGAGCCGGATATTTTTCCTGTTTCCATAGCAACATAACTCATTACAGTAAACGATAAAGTTGGTTGTAAATTCATGGCTTTCAACGGAGCTTGTTCAGCAGCATTCATTAAAAAAAGTATATATCATCTCTATAAATATATATCATCTCTATCGGAAAATATTTACAAAGTTTATTAAAAAATAAAAGAAAAAGAGCGATTGAGACAGAGCAAGTAGTTTGCAAAAACAACTTTTTAGCGCAGCGGAAATTAACCGTTATTTTACGGCAATTTACTTGGAATTCTTGATTAATGACTTTTGGGACAATAGATATAAATTAGTAAGAATTTTTTTAAAAATATTAATGAATTGCTCTTTGGAGGAAAATGCCATACGTTTGTTTTCTTTTTTTTCACTATTTTTGCGCTAACGATATTTAGCACTTACGAAGGAGCATTAAATATTCTTATAACAGGGATATTTTTTTTCAAACCTCACTACTATATAAAAAAATAGAATTTCCCAGCCTTTAAAGATTTTTATTTATTAGAACTGCAGATGTTTTTAGAATCCTGAAAAAAAACTTCTTTCTCTGAGTTGTTTTTCCCACCGTTTATTAGCAAGCAATCTACGTATACAACAAAAAAGAAAGACAATTTAGTAAAGTGGTAACTGAATTGAACGAATAGTTCGTCTATTTCTGCTTAAAACATAGACGCTTAGGGGATATTATCATCGATAAAGTAAATGGCTTTGTGATTCAATGAATATATATTTTCTCTTTAATTCGGTATTATTTCATAATGGAATTAATTTTGGTTTTCATGTTTAGTGACATACTGACTGGTGTTCAAAAGAACTGTTTTGTTCCCAAACCTTTTTCTAATTTCTATATGTAGAGTTCCCTTTTAATAACCATTTTAATCTTTTCTTATTAATCCCCCTTGCCTTTGATCGGAACCTTTTAATTTAACATCATCTCATCCACAACTTCATACAAGAGTATAATGTAAATTTTCGATCTTCTTAGCCATGACTTTCCTCTGCAAACTGTATAACCTAGAGCAGGGGTGTCCAACCGTTTAGCTTCCTTGGGCCACATTGAAAGAAGATAAATTGTTTTGGGCCACACAAAGATATACCTAACATTAAAAATAGTTAATGAGTAAATATATATATATATAGTTAACATATTTATTTCATTATAAATTTTATTTATAATTATAAAGATAACTATAGGAGTCATGAAATTAATGTGATATTTGGCAGGGAATTTGAGAAACTAATACATCAATATCTGGGTCAATTGAAATGATTGCAATTCTCATCCGATGTTCATCGGATGTTTTGATTCTAATTTCACTCTTAGAGTGCTTCACTCTTGAAAATAGTTATTCACAGATTCCAAACAATGATGACATTAATAGCGCATGACTATACAGTGAGGAATAGTTATCTCTGGGCGGGCATGATTTATAAAATTTCAATGTTACTGGGAACTTGATTTTATATTTGGAAGTGAGGTTCTTATAAATTAATTAATATTATTAATGTCAATATAAATTATATCAGTATATTTCGTATAATCAAGAACATCCCCTTTTCGTATAGCGTTAGCACATTGTAAGAATTAAATTAGAATTGCGTTGTGTCCTTTCACGATTGAAAACAACTCTGGTTTGAAATAGCAGATTAATTTCTTGATTAAACACATATAACATTCTACAATACATTCCTACGATATATCTCATAATTTATCTACACATATCACTTACAAGTTCATTACTCTACTATGTTAATCATCTACGACACTCAACACATATATTTAACTCATTCAATTGTTATAACATCATCTTATATAAATATCACTCATATTAACCTGGATCAATTCACTGACATGATAACAATTCATAAATATCACTCATATTAACCTGGCTCAATTTACTGACATGATAATAATTCATAAATATCACTCATATTAACCTGGCTCAATTTATCAACATGATAATAATTCCAATCATTTATATAGTATTTTAATTCAATCGCGCCCTACCAGTTTAATTCTCATTATCAACTATTCTTAATTGACTGAAGCAGTGATTATGTACACAAATGTGAGGAAAGGGGAAGCACGGTACCTTAGTTGCTGATGCGAGATTGCAGGGGCGTTGGTCCTTCGTCTAGGAATGGGATAATCTTGAGGCACGAGGATTGTTCATAGAAACTCACTAGTTCGATGTCGAATAATTACTATCGGTTGGCAGGTCATACAGAATCGGGAACCTCTCTTGCGTCTGGAGTCATCATCACTTCATGGCGGAATTCCGTTGCATCATGGTTTCTTCAACAATTGCCGGTTTTTGATTTCAATGGCAGTACGATACTATTAAGCCATACTGCTTCCCATCTATCAGCTCACATCATATATGACTCAACATCTATTGGTATTCGGCGTGTTTTTCGGAGCAAGCTCTTCGTCTATCAGCCAAAAAACTTGTTGCTATCTCCTTTTCATTCAGTTATTTCATCTCCATATATTTCTCCTTCTAACTCTAGGGCACTTCCTCCAATGCTTTCCTATTGGCTATATTGTCTCTTCAATTTTACCACCTGATTGGCTTGCGGTATATCCTTAATATTTACTTCGTCCATTGGGCTCCGTGGGCGTATCTGTCGTCGTGACCCCACTCTCGTCGTTCAGCGGATCTGGACCCTTTTACAATCTGGCCCGGGGCTAAAGACTTTTGCGTGTGGGCTCCCCTTTTATTACGGCCATAACTTTGTACCTCTTTTTTCACCTTTTCTTCTTGCTCTCTACTCAAACCGCCCTCTTGCATAAATATTTCATGTCCATCTGTCTGTAAGTGCCTCTCCCTTCTTTATCTCCTTCTGTTATCTTTGTAGCCCTCTTTACAATTGGCGCTTCTTAACTTTCCCACGATTTACCCTCGTTTCCTCCAATTAGTTTATTTTTGGCACTTCCTTCTTCCAAATTTCTAATTCCGTGGACACAATGTCGTTGTACTCTACGACATCCAACAAAGGGAGTTGATTTTCTCTTTAAGTTGGATGTCAGATTACAACTCTATGCATTCCATTTGAAAATTTGCTGGCAGTACATCTATATCAACTGTAAACGGAGTAACAAAGATGCAAAACAATTGTTTATATTTCCAAAAGTCCTGAAATCGTTTTTTAAATTAAGTAAAGTTGCGGAAAGTAGGGCTGCGTATTTTTTACCATTTTTAGAACTATGGTTCATCATTATGCGTCTCGAAATGAAAAAAAATAATGTTAACATTTACTTGGGCTTGTCATAATGTCAATTTCATTAGGAACGCGTTTATAGTTTGAAACATTGAATTGATAAGTTGATTTTTACCCCGAAGACGGGTGTTTATGTAATTTACATGGCATTCAAATCTATCATAAATGCTAAATCTATAAGCCAGTTGGCATTATCAAGTTCTGCAACTAGTATTTTTTCAATGCCATAAACAATTTTATTTCATAAAGTAGGCTATAAAATCTCTTTAACATTTCCCCTAGACCGAGCCACCTTATTTCTGTAAAGTGTACGATATCGCCATACTCAACATCAATGCTAATAAGAAATTCCTGAAACTGGCGATGATTCAGTCCCCAAGTCCTTATAAAATTCACCGTTCTGACGACAATTTACATAGCATGGTCATTTTTAAAGCTTTTCATCATAAATTTTCCTTGTGTATTATGCAATTGTACTTCATAAAAGAAGAATATCAACAGCAGTGTCATCGTCGTCTATTAATATGGAATCGGCGCCCACGCTATACTTCCGGGCTTCTGAATACAATTCCTTTGGAGTAATAAACATCTACGATGAATTAATGGCGTCTGAAGTGCTACTTTTTGCCAGTAAGGTGCCGAAGAAACGATGAACTCGAACGGTGGATTGGGTGATGTCATCGCTTTTCCGAGTAACTTCAAACCTGAACCTCTATGTTCGTTTTTGCGATGTATTTGGCACAGCATAGTTCACCAGGACTAAAAAAACATTAGGAAGGTTTTTCATGAAGTCTTTAGCGGTCTGGCGTCATAAGGTGAGATCGCTAACTTCTCTAACTTAGTGGAGACCGTATCACCCTGTTCTCCTCGGGAGTTTAAAAAATTCGCAAAACAAGTATCCTTGCGGCTCTGGAACACTAGATGCGTGAGGGACACGTTGGTTCATCCCGAAATCTCTGTATTTCTCCAATCGGCAGCCAGAAAATTTGTAATTTCAATAATCTGACATCACAGCTTTCACGGTTAGTACGGAATCGGCGCCAACGCAATTTTTTCGGATTTTTTGTCAGCGGTTTTTTGTAGTAATATACCTTTAATATGAATTAAGGGCGTCTCCAGTGCTAGTTATTGCCAGTTAGGTGCCGAAGAAACGATTAAGCTCGTACGGTGGTTTCGGTGACGTCATCGCTATCACGAATAACTTCAAACCTGCGTCCCCATGTTCGCTTTTGCGATGTATTTGGCAGAGCATAGTTCTCTAGAGCTAAAAAACTTTTGGAAGAACTTTTATGAAGTCTTCAACGTTATGACGTCACTCGGCGAGATCGTTAACTTCGCTGACTTAGCGGATACCCTATTACCTTGTTCTCCTCGGGGGGTTAAAAATGTCGCATAACCGAGTATCCTTGCGGCTTTGGGACACTGAACGCATCAGGGGCACGTGGGATCGTCCCGAAAGCTTAATGTGTTTCTTCGATCGGTAGCGGGAAAATCGGTACAGGAAAAAGCTGCCTGAAACAATTGCATAGTTATACGCAACTAAATTCAGTGTAGATATAATTCATCAAACGGCAAGGAAGTATTCTGTCAAGTCTGCGTCCTGTAAATGGCCGGTGTGCAGATTACAAATTTTGAATAACACCATCTTCCAAAATTTTAGGTGATTTCCACTGATTTATATATATTTAATGTGAATTCTGGAAAATATCAATTGCCATATGAAACTGTAATATTTTACTTAACGAAATTAAATGTTTTTTTAAATTTTTATGTGTTGAGCCATCTAAGGCCAAATTAACCAACTCCACAGTTCTAGGTATATCGAAAGTGCCGCAGTTCTAGTGTTAATCTTACAAGTTCCTCATTTTTGCCTATTATAGCTGGGGCACCACATGTAACTATACCAGATATGTTGGCAAGAGTTAATGACAATTGCGTCAACGTTTTGTTCACTGCTTCATATAAATCACTCGAGATTGTCGTGTCTTTTAACGGTACGAAAGAAGCCCTTTCTTCTGTTACAATAAACTCGTCATTTGTACCTGTAATAAAAATGGCAAATTCAGTTGTGTCAGTAGTATTAGTACTTTCATCCATCGACCAAGAGTAAAATTTAGAACTAGAAGCTTTACTTTTTAAATCGATTTCGATATATTTCCGAAGTTTGTCAGTTCTCCGGGAAATAGTTCGATGAGACAAAATGTGCGAGTACTCTCCCTAACAATATTTAAAATGGCCTTTTTCGTGAATGTATGCATAAGATCATGGAGATTGTGTGTGTTCATAGTGTTTAATATTTTATACTCATTTTAATATCATTATAAATATGAAATGTTAAAGGTGTACAAACTTCCTTCAGATTTCTTCTTTATAATGAAATTAATATACAAAAACTTTATACGGAATTTTGTATAGAATTGAAGATATTGTCGATTTGTTGAATTTACAAAGCGGGATCTGTGATGGCTGCCTGCTTTCATCACCGAGACGGGCTCTTGATATTTTTTCTCTGTAAGTTCTCTTTCTGGGCCGCACTAATACTTGATTTGGACCGCATGCGGCCCGCGGGCTATGGGTTGGACACCCCTGAGCTAGAGTTTAACTGTTGCTTGGCGCTAGTTCTACAATCTTCAGCATTGAAAAAAGTTCAACTAACAAACTGAATTGTCGTCAAAGCATAACTCTTTGAAAGATGATCTTAAACTATTCTCCTTGAACCTCTTATTCAAATATAACTTCAAAATATAACTTCAATAATAAATATAACTTCAAAAGCTTCCAGACTTCCACCGAAACCGTCCTTTGATTGGTTGACGTCAAACCTTAAAATATTCTTGTCAGGAATGGATTCCTATTCTTACCCTGTCCTATTTCTCCCCAGATGATTTAACTAACCGGAACTGCCTGCTTGGGTTGGTCGAGCGAGGGGGGTGAGGAACCCGCTTGGCGGGGAGTGAAAATAGACTGTTTCGGGTAGACATTCTACCGCAGGCTTTGAGGGTGAAAGGTCGGTGTATAAGAGCTCGTCACGTGGAAAGTGACTTGCATGTGATTTTATTGATCTATGTAAATTTGTAATATATAAGTGTGTATAGTAATGTGTGGTGTGTCCCAGTAGAAATATATGTATAATTAATAATTTTGAGACTAAAGATCGTATCTTGATTCGCCAACCGTGTAATCCATTCCTAAAACAAACAGCAACGGACTCAGGGGTGGTTAGACCTCGTCCAGGGAGAGGGCTCTTCCATAGCAATGCTGCTTAAGGATGCTGTGTACTAACCCTGTTGGATTTGCTCACTTCAATGTTAACCCATGGCGAAAATGTGTCGAAGGATTGCTGATTTGTGTTTAAAGATATTTTAGAAAATATTGTACTCCGTAATTGAGAAAGAAACTGTACACCTTGGGCCATTTTTTATAAAAAAAAGGCAAATAATATTTTAAAATTTAAATTATTCGGGGGGGGGGAAATATGGTATGGCGTATTTTAAATGCTCATCCATTCCTTTGGTGGACGAAATTTATAAAATGAATTCTGTTGCATTTCAAAATAGCTCAAAAAAGCTCAGGCTATCTGAAAATACTATTTTTATTGGATTATTAGCATTTATGTAGCTGTAAGTAGTAGAAAAGTTTTCTCCGTAGGTTAACATTGAGGTGAGAGAATCCAATAGGGTTAGTTCACAGCAACGTTAACCTAAACCAAGGAAGGAGGGAATATGTTTTCGCAAAAGTAAAAACTTGAGTATAGATTTTAGAACTGTAACGTGTCTAAACTGCTCGGCAAAGCTTACTATATATTCTTGTTTATTTAATTCCTAAATATGTGAATGAATTATTTAACTGGGACAGAATATTTTAACTTGAATCTTTTAACAAAAAGAAGCCACGCCGAATAATTAAATCGACAAATTAATCTGAATTCAGTTTTATTGTGCCGAAACAAAGGAGAATGTTTTCGTAAAATCAGAAAAAAGATCACGACATAATAAAGGGTTATTTTATCGAAAATAATAGACTGCTAAAAGTAATTTAATAACTCGTTATAATTGTGAATAATTGAGATTTTCTTTCAAAAGAAATCCAAATTTTCACTATAAACGGTTAACATACAACGGCAAGTTTGACTCCAGATCCTCAAAAACAAGACACTATTCTGAATCGATTGTGACATTCATTTCGCAGGTTGTCAAAGCATATCTGGAAATTATCGTCAAGCACTTCCAATTGTCTGATTTCCCCGCCAACCCCATGCATAAAACTGAAACGGAAGTCACCCTCGGGAACAGATGCCATACTTTAAGAATGATTCGCTATATTTTTCAGGTGATCATTCAATCCTACAAAATCTACATTTTGCAATTAATTTGCTTGTATATCGGTTAAAAATCTTCTAAATACAGTTAAAATACTTTAATCGATGCTTTTTATTCATCCTTAATAAAAGACGATAAACACCTCGTCCGTACACTTATCCTTCAAGTATTATTTTGTTGAAACCCTTTATCCTTCTTCCTTTGCCAATTATTCTTCAAAAAACGTATTTCATTCGAATTCATGAAAACGCAGCTGACTGATTTTTATTTTAGCCAATAAAGAGGAAAAACTTCATTCGTTTATTTCTATTTTGTAAACAACTTGAATTTGTTTCAGAGGCTTGAACAATGGCTAGAGCTATTTAATGAAAGCCTCCTTTTCTGCGTTATTCTCTGATTGCAACATGTATTTTTTTCGGAATTTTCCGAGTTCTTTAAGAGGTTTTTTTACAGAAAGATCACAACGATCACAACAAAAACTTGTAGTTGGATAAAATGTGATTGATGAGGGAAACGATACTAACTGGTTCAGTATGCTTCCACTGTTACGTAATTGTATGAATTTATATAAAAAATTCCTCATATAAAACGACGTGTCATGACGACAGCTAAATGATTATGGCTAGAAATTTGGCATTTATTACCAGAGTCCGAGGGTTCGAGTTCCACTGTTGGCATGGGTGTTTGTAGCCATTTGGATTCCTCCTGTACATGTAGGTCTCGGTCTAACAAGACATTGTGCAGCAAAAGATGGCCGTAGCGCTCTCCACCAACCAACGTAGCAATGGGACCATAATGAACTGAATGGATACTTTAAAATTCGCAAGTTTTTCAATCAGCTTTAAAAAAAAAGTATCGGTAGAGTATTTCCTGGCACCTTGCATTTCAGGCTTTAAAAATGGCGATTGTGATTCGGTCACATTTTTTTCGAAAACTTCAAGTATAACTTGACCGGCTTGTAAATTGAATCTGAATTTCTTGTACAGGTTGACATTAAAATATCCTGCAACCTCCGAACCAGAGGGGTGCCGGACTTTTGAACATGTCGGATTTTTTATGGTTGCATATGTTGTATATATTTTACAGAAAATGACTACGTGCACAGTTCTTTAAAGAAAGAAAGTTTCGTGGTCAGATCAGAAGGTTGCGTGTTCAAATCACGTCCAGGTCACCATTTAGTAGTCGCCGTTCTGGATCCTGTGTTTGAAAGTATTCTAGTATTCCAGAAAACAAACTAATCTCACTCCATCTTGTTTATTTGTTATAAGATTAAAAACAAACAAACAAAAGTTACGTTTTAACTGTTAGTTAAAGAAATTATAACATAATAAAAATTTATGCGGACTGACTAAAAAAGCATCCAAAAAAACTGCCAGCACTAGCAAGGCGTGACAAAACGGGAAGGGGCTGAGCTGCTATGGACTGCGGTTGCTTGTTTATATCACAGTTCAGTGATTGTCCTCATGCGACGTCAGATTTGTCAAGTGACTTCACCACTAATTTGAAGGAGGAAATTTGAATAAGCGGCGTTAACTAATTTGGATAAACAGCAAAACCGCAGCGCCACAGAAAGTTAAACACTAAATGAAAAGCAAATGAAAATTTACTGTTCACCAACTAAATAAAACAGTTGTACAAGATTTTAGTTCAACTGAATAAAATAGTTTTTCGAAATTGCGCTCCGAAATCCATACCGGAAAACTGACGAAAACCGAATTATTTATGACCGGATTTTTTAATGTCAACCTGCATATGCTCACCACTGTGCTATGAAGATTGCCTCCAATCTTCATGCAAAATCTTCTCCTGTCTTAAATACAACTGTCGGTATGATTATAAATGTCGCACTGATCACGTGAAACTGGGTTTGCCGGTTGATCGTGTCCTAGTCGCCATACATATGGCCTGGCTTTCAAAAGCATATGTTCCTTAATCAGTCTCTTCTGCTTATTTTATTTGTCTGATTATTTAATTTCACCCTTTTTCGCATTTTACTTTTTTCCCTCGTAAAATTAAATTTTATTTCTCCGTTATCTGTTTGCCCACGGAAACCATTTCACGGAAACTTATTTGTACTATTTGTGAAACCTCTCACCGTTTCGATAAAGCTGTCCGCTCTGTCAAAAATTTTATCTCCCCAATCCCCATTAATTTTAGTGCCTTTCCTTCACACCCACGTTAGTGAGCAGCGAAAGGTCCTTTCTAAACTCCTCTACATTTTGCTCCTAGTATCAAAAGGCAGAATATGCTTTATATTTGGGACATCTGAAGCGAACTTATCAGATGCACTGATCACGTGAAAATGAGTTTGCCGGTTGATCGTGTCCTAGTTGCCATCCCTATAACTTATTCTGTATTTACGACTACTTTATCTTTCCACAATTGTGGGTGAGTAAGGTAAATCCATTGATAAAATAAAATATTTCGGAAACTAAACACTTAAAATATTTATAAGACCATTTTGTTAAAAAAATTGTAAGGTGACGAGAGAATATCTACTTTATTTTTTGAACACCAAAGAAGGAGAGTTTAAACACTTCTAGCGCACTCAAAAGATCCTTGCTGTGGGCTTCTTAGCATAGCACGGTCAAAAATGCGTAGAAGGGAAAAAATCCAACTGTGGAATTGCTCTAAAATTTTACTGAAAACTCACATAGAGATGTCACACGAGACTACAAAGAAGAGAACATGCTTGCGAAAAATCTGTTGTATCTTGGTACGCTGGAGATGTAAATCTCTGTATAAGAAATATTTGTTTCTTATGCAGATATTTACAGGGCATGTTCCACGCAATTTTTTTAAAGGGATTTTTCAAGTTTCTTTTGTAGCTGTGAATTCACTTCATTCTTAATTGCGATAATTCCAGTGCAACAAGTGTAAATAAAAGTTAAATTAGACGCAAGTGTCGGGAATCTGGAGTTTGAACTAGACATAGAAGGTTCTAAGTTCGATTACCGAGTAAGCTAGAAATAGTTTATGGAAAGGAAAGATTGGTAAGTGTAAGAAACTGTGGCAGAATGTCGATAGAAACCTTTATCTTTAATCATTACACCAATGCGTGTCTTGGAAAGATAAATAAGTATCTGAGATACAGAGCGTCAATTTATGTTTACCTGTCATCATTGTACACGACTAAATGATATCGACTTGTACTCTGTTTGAGGAGCCGTTTTACTTTTCCTGTAACGCAATATGACATTCAATCGGAAGAGAGAAAGAAAATCTAATTGGTATCCAAGGAAACACTGGAATCTTGATTGCTGCTTGAAAATGCCCCAACTTATTTACCGACCTCTTCATTGATTTTCCCGGAAGCATCCTCTTCACCTGAGTTACAGATAGATTACTTTGTGTAGATGATATTGACCTAAGGATTCCATCGAAATCATATATTATCTTTTGACATCCGTTCAGAAATACCATGTCCCCGCTAATTAAAGAAATTCCATCCTCGCAGAGGGAGGAGAGTTTTTCTAATTTGTTATTTTTTGTCCAGATATGCTTCTCTGGTAGATTCTGCTTCATGTTATTTTGTTTTTTAATTATGTTATGCCTGCAAAGCAAACCTTTATTACTTCATCCAAGTTTTAGATAAATATTTCCTTCTAAGAGTCACGGCATCATTAGTGAGACCAAATATGCGTCATATTTTCCAGACTTTGAAATTAAACTTACGTTAAACTTATATCACGTTCGGACTTAAATCTTTAATTATAATGGTACTTAAGGAAAAGGAGGGCATTCATATCGCATATAAGTGTATGCGTACAATTAAATAATAGAAATATCTAAACGAATAGTTAGATGGAAGAAATATTGTTAATAACTGATTAAACATTGTCATTGTTTACTGTACAGTAACTGGTATTCGTAATATTAGATTTCTTCATATTGCCAAATTGATCAAGGGTTTAGAATGCTGGCTTCGAAGTCCCCAGGTCTAGCGGAAGGTCATTGTAGTGGTGCCAGAACCTTCGGAAGATCTGTAATATACCAAATATTCATTGCAGAAAAAATTATAATTAAATAGGCGGCCAGCGGACTTTGTCGTTGATATAAAAGGCCAATATCGTGTCCTTTGTCTTAAGGAAAATAGGGGAAAATATGAGAAATTGGATGCTCAATATGAGATTTTTATACATAAATTGAATCAACAAGTGACAGAATTCTAGTTTCAATATTCAGAAAACCAGGAGTAAAGCCCGGTCCAGGCAGAAGGTCTTAAGTGTTGTTCTTTTCGACCCTATTCCCGCAGAGACGACGTGGTGCGTACATCTGGCGGAGTCGTGGCGGGAACCTCTTGATCTTTTAAGCCACTCCTACGTAAACAAACTGCCCAATTCGCACTGAGTTGACATGGCACGGGCGCGCCCTCTGAAGGTCAGTTCCGAGTTTCTTTTTAGTTTGGAATGGCTGTGGCGAAGACTTTTAAAGTGAAGCGTTCTGTTGATTATCAAAGCGCGTGATGATTTTGAGTTGAACGTGCAATTTTGTGAAATCATTGAGAAGTTTCTTGGATTGTACGATTTTAACCGTTCGGATTATTGCAATCGCAATCTACACTTTTGTACTTCAATGTAGTTAATCCCCTTTCTTCTGGACAAACTGGTGATCTCCTGTTAGTAGATTTTTCTGCAAACCGTCTCGACTTTGTTCATTATGCACAAGAAAGATGGTTGAGACACTATAAAAATTTTGAAAATGTCCGGGTGACATTTACAACTCTTTCAACACGTCAGGAATCTAGTAGTTTCTCACCTTTTTAAGGGGACAAGGGAACTTCAACCTCGTTTTCTAAAATTTTCAATTTTTATCACTGCATACAAAATGAGAATAATTCATATTATTTTTTTCTTCATTGAAGACCCTTAGAATTCACAAATAAGTATTTTTGGGCAGAACAAGGCCTTTTTTTAAATTAAAAAAACAAACAGCCTTTTTGAAAATGCTCCCTGCGTATCAATTTCCTTTTGATTTCTTCCCAATTTCTAAGAATTGTTAATGGAAGTGCTTGTCACAAAACTGTGAACTATTCTTTGAAACTATAACTATTTTCCAAATGTATAGACCATGAAATGTAGTGAAAAGATACAAAAACTTTAAGAAATAACAGGCAGAATCAAAAAGGTTGAGGTCCGAGACTCTTCTGTTTACATTTAGCAGGTCGCGTCAGTGCCGCGTCCCCCCCCCCCACGCCTCCGCCAGACGTCCGCGTCATGGACGTCTGGCGGACTCTTATTCTTCTCTGTGTGAATTCTCTGTGTGAATTCTTCTCTGTGTGAATTGGGCCTTAAAGATCCTGATTAAAACTATCCGATGGGACTTGACTTGTTTTGGCTCACCTATATGGATGTTAAGATTTTTTACTTTGTTACATATATTTCTCTCTCTTTCTCTCTCTCTCTCTCTCTCGTTCTTGTGTGTGTGCACTTGTATACATATAATTACTTATATACATAAATATATCATATATTCATATACATGTACGTGTGTTGGTGTGTGTATTATCTGATCCATATGCATGCTTTATAGAATTTTAAAATAACTGAATTTACTTACCAGAAAGTTCTTACTGAAAAAAATTCCTTGTCGACTGGGACTTTCAGACCATACGACTAAGTTAAACTGGAGACCGGCGCTACGTAGCAAGTCCTGCAAACTCAGCCGAGGGTTTGTTTCCCCTGTTCGGTTTATAAATAGTATAAGCTTGGGTGCCCGACAATCAGTACAGATCTGCCGACCAGTTTGGGCAACCCTAGGCCCCTAATAACGACAATAAAAGAAAAAATGGCAAGTAGTTTGAACTGATACAGTTCTTCATCAAGACTGGGAGCATTGGTGAGATAATCTCTATTGAAAATTCGCAAATGCAAGGAACATGAAACTCTTTGGTATTATAGGAAAAGTAACAAAAAAATAAGATAAGAAACGTAGGAGTTGGTGGTAAAAATGGACATATTAAAGTAGAAATTTTTATGATTGCAATCTCATGAGAAAGGGACACCCCCCCCCCCCCGATAACAAGGTCAACAAATACAGCAAGAGTTCAAAAGAGTAGAGAAATAGAGCAGAGAAGACAGACCGGTGAAATGGAATCAAGAAATATTGGAATATTATAAAAGGATAGGAAATTGCAAGAATCGGAAAAATTAAGGCAAATTTAGGAGGAAATATTTTTTTCATGAAGCAGATGATGATAACGTAGTCGTATTATTGACTAAATCTAAGGATACATGTTCAGAATCTTCCATAAATTATAAGGACTAATGAAAGAGTTTTTTTGGAAAATATAATTCAGATGCAGAGTTAGTATAATAAACAATATTCAATTTAGAAAATTTAAATTTCGATTTCCGAGGAACCGAATTCTTAGGTATATTTAGCAATCATACAATTCTTGATATTTAACATATCTTTTATGATATTTAATGCGGGAGTGTAAGTTGAATTAGAATTCCCGTAAGTTGTCTATAAACACCTCATTTATGAAACTAAGGTCTCATAGAGTGACGTTTACTGACATGTTTGAATATAACTTTAAAATTAATTATTTCAAAGTTAATTATTCTCATTCCCTGAGAGATTCCCTAAATGTGTTATCGACCTAAGAGCGTTATCGACCATCTTAACAATACATACTTCTTTTCTAATAACATTATCTTCCTCCTATATTCTTAGAAATAAAGAAACTACGATCTCTTGTACCAACGGTGTCCTGTTTAATAATATGTATTTGAAAATACAGGGTGATTTTTTTAAAACTGACACTACTCAGAGCCATCTGTAGCGCGATCTATCAGCCGAAATTCCACCAAAATTGATGAAGAAACTAAGGACGACATGAGAAGTAGTTTCCGTGCAAAAAAATTTTAAAAAAGTTCCAAAAGTCCTCGATAGGAGAAGATATGGCGCTTTTGTTGTCGGCGCACCAGAGAATTTGCATAAAAGGCAAGTAAAACATCAAAATACAAATTCACGACTATGTAGTCGACATCAGCGCCAGTATTTCGGGCTATAAAGATAAGGGATGAATACCGAAAAAGTTGTAAGCAGACAAATGAATAACAAAGAAATTTCACTGCAGCACCACTTTATGCAGCAAATTCACTTCTCTCTCCTTCAATGTGACCACAGTCCTAGTGGACGAATCTTTGCATCCTGAACATTATGTTCTCAACGGCCAAGAGTAACATGTCACCAGGAATGTTCATCAAAGTCCGGGATATGTTGTCCTTTAGGGACGCCAACCTCAAGAGTCCCCCAAGATACACATTAGACTTTAAATAACCCCATAAAAAGCTGTCACATGCGTTAGGTCCAGGGAGCGACGTGGCCATGCAAGTGGAAAAAAGCCACTGATGACCCTTCTTCTATAAAGCGAAGGCGAAACAGATTCCGCACCTATCTTTATAGCCCAAAATACAGGCGCTGTTGCCGACTACGTAGCCATGAATTTGTATTTTGATATTTTACTTGTATTTTATGCATGTACTTGTATTATCGGGTGCACCGACAACGACAGCGCCATATCGTTCCCTATCGGCGACTTTGGGAACTAATTTTTTTTTCATGGAAACTCTTTCCCATGTCGTCCTTAGTCCCTCTATCAATTTTGGTGGAATTTCGGCTGATAGATCGCGCTACAGATAGCTCTGAATAGTGTCAGTTTTAAAAAAATAACCCTGTATATAATTAAAATGGATGATCTAACATTATAAAACTTAATTTCCAAGGGATTTCTTTATACTGAGAATCTAGAGGAGGAATGTGATAGATGCGTATAACACATAAATATCTTACTACGTACTTTTAAAATTATAAACAACTTTAAACAACTATCTCGAAAACTACATTTTTCTCCGAAAAACTGCTTTTTTTAAACTACAAAATCATTTCAGAGACATACAAAGAATAGAACAAAATGTTTTCACATATACTAACAGTGTTAAACTTAAATCTTATACTTAAAACTTGAAATTGCAAAAGCGGGTCAAGAGAACAATTCATTATAAATTCATTCGTCTCTCGAGATTCCGATAAGGCCATTAAGTTTCTTCTCCGATTTCACCTCTTCGTTCTCAAATAAGGACCGAGAGAATGTCAGAGCATTAACTAAGAATTTTAAACAAATATTTTGCCCTCCTGTACATGAATTTTAAACAGTTTTATACATATATATATATACAGGGTTCCCAGCTATATCTGTTACACCCCCAGCCGTTACTTCTAAACGGTGACGGCTTAAGCCATAAAGTTGGTGTTTAGGTATAGTAAAATGGCTATGCGCTACTCGATGAGACAACTTACAACGCCATCTATCTACAAATTTTGGAATTAGCGTTTTTATCTCAAAAAACGGTACGAGATACGGGAAAAAAGTCAATTACAAAGATGTTCAGCATCATCTATTTTGTAAAAAAGACACCTTGTGCACAATAATACTCAAAACAGAATGTAAAAAATGAGCATAATGTTGAAGCCGAGATCGTCTGCTTTAAGGGCAACCAAACTGGCCATTACACTTGTAAGCCAACTCATTATCTTTACAAAAGCTTCTTATATTTTTCCTTATACTGAAAGACATATCGGGACCCTCTTGTTTCAAAATAGAGTAAACTAGAGTCTTGTTTCAAAACAGAGTAAATAGAGTTCTACCCGTGTCCCACTCATCATCATTAGTGGCACATTACCACTTGTCTGTCATAGCTTTCCATCTTTATCGATTTGTCTCTGAAATTTTTTACTCACTCCTTGTTAAAATCGTTAATCAGAAAGATCTGTTAACTTTAGCTACTATTATCATTAGCTAATAAACTAAAGATAATATATTCTAAATACTTTAGCTACTAATAGGTTTTTAATATCTCACATATACTGCTAGATATTTTAGTCATATTTTCCTCGAGATAAACTCATATCTAAGAAAGTCGAACATTCAGTTTTTTTCCTTGCAAAGCTATCTCGCTTTGTCAATTCTCAAAAGAAAACTTTAGTTGCTCTTTCTCCTGGACTTTCTCCTCTTGAAGTACAGTTTCGAACCACTAAGAAAAAATAAGTTTTTTATAAAATTTCTTTTATTCCTGTACACGAGGTGAATGAAACCGTTAGGCAACATTCCGTCTATAATGACTGCAGAGGAGAGTTTGAACCTCCGTTTTGGTAGATTTACAAAGGACTTGTCGCTCGATGACATTGGATGGACAGACTCTTTAAGGAAGTTCGAAATGGACTTTATTCTTTATAGTTATGAAGTTGTCTAAAATTTTGTTATATTTTTGTTTCGGGAAATTCTTTTTTGGATACCGCTCATGAGAGGCCTTTCTCCGTGTTGTGAGATATATACCAAATGCACATTTCTTTTTTATACTAATATTTTATTTAATTTTAAATACAAAATTTCAACCCACAATCCACTAATTGTAAAAAAGTAACATACACACTGAATCAAATTTAAATTTCTATAATCCATTTAGACCTAACACTAGCGCATGATGTCTGGCATAAAAACGCAAAGTTTAATTTATTATTGTTTTAGAATGTACATAGGAAAAGGCTTGTATATTTTATTTACTGTTCTTGTAACTACATAGCTCTGCATATAAAGGAAGTAACGTGTCCTATGAAAGATTGGTTGGTTGGTTGAGAGAGCTACGGTCTACTTTTGCTACACAAGTGCTAATCAGGTTGAGAAATACAATTTAAAGCCGTTCCCAAACGACTACAAATACCCATACATATAGCGGGTCTCGAACTCACAGGTTCAAGACCGAAATCCAGTGCCATTATTATTCGTTCGGACGTCACCCGGCGTGTACTATAAAAGACACAACTGCTTTAATTATATATATATATATATATATATATATATATATATATATATATATATATATATATATATATATGGTATAAACAGATAAAGTCAAAAACAGTGATTTTTGGATATTTGTTTGTATTCATAAGAAATAGCAAAATCTTTTGATTTGTATAAAAGGTTTAAGTCTATCAATTTTGTATACAAAAGTACATTTCTGTATACAAACGAATCAAGTCGAAATTATTGTTCTGCGAGTGGTATAAAAGCCAATAACTTGGTATATTTAAATCACTGTTTTTCACTTAAACCCTATTTACCGGGAGCCATATATATATATATATACCCAACAAACACAAGACTGACGGCAACTTGACGGGCCGGTTCTGGAGGCGCCGGTAGAACGATAGGCTCGGGTAAAATGATCCGTACCGTTGCCGGGTGATTTACGAATCTCCGACGCGGAATCCCGTAGTGTGTACCCGTTTGAGGGCCGGTGATGGTTGGATAGGAATCGACCCGAAACCGCTCTCCCTGTAACGTCCCGGAATCGATAGTCCGATTCGTAACCACAAGTAACAGAAATCTGCATCAGAATTATGGATTTGAAAGGGAAGGCGAAGATTAGATTAAACAGACTTTTCATAAATATTTATTTCACTTTTGTGAAACTTCTTTTGCACGAAAAATTCACATAATTTTCCTTGTATGAAAAGATTGAATTATATCAGGAGTATACGGCTGACATAATATAATCTTTCGGTTATACTATGTGATATATGCATAATATATATCATCTATATATTTAATTTGCTAAGCCGACTTTTTGTGCAGTCCGTGAGAGAAAACTACTGCATCAATTTACTTCATTTTGGTCTTAAACGAAAGATTGTAATCTGTAGATTTGTTAAATTTGGTTTTTGTGACAGCAATTTCCATTAATTAGCGATAATTTACAATTGATTTTTACGCATGCTCAGTGGCATGTTTAAATCTGTCTTTAGAAATTCACTGTTCAATCACTGTTCAGATTAAACACTAAAAACATATCATACATTTTTAAACCTCTATACAGTCATAATATTGTTATTAAAATATTGAGGTACATTGAATTTTATTCGTCATTTTTACAGTATTTATTAGCATACTTTATAGCTAGTGATGTATAGAACAATAAAGAATGAATCTAGGAAATGAAATAAAAATAATTGATGACTGAAATAAATTTCATATATAGCAGACCAACGTATATGTAAATGTAGGTACAAATACTTTATAAGTTTTAACACCCATTGATATGAACTGTATTCATATTTTTCGAATATGCTTCATAAAAACAAACTCCATCTCATCAGAGATAAAATTAGAAAGTGTGTGTTTGTATGTATGTAAATGTTGACAGTAATTTAGTAGCTTTTAATGTGCTAGTAAATACAGGGCAGTTTCTAGGGTAGCTGCCATACGTGTGCGAGAATAATTCCCCCCCCCCCCTCATACCGTATGGATTAATTGAAATTTCTCTGAAATATTTTTACCTTAAATGAAACAACGAATTACAGAAAATATTATAAATTCAGTTTATTTTTTAATTTTATAACCTAACATAATAATTATTAATGTATTGATATAACAACTAAATGAATACGTTATATTAAATACATACAACACATATCTATTAATACATATACTTAATAAGTCAGTCAAAAAGATAATCTTTGCTTTCCTTGCTTTTTTTAATGCAAATTCTGTTATAATATCTGATCATCTATATCTTCCGAAATGTCCTTTTCGATGCTAATAATAGATAAGTCTGAAAGCCTTTCTTGTCCCATTGTAGACCTCAAATAATTTTTTATTATTTTAAGTTTTGAAAAGCTTCTTTCCCCGCTAGCCACAGTCACAGGCAATGTTAATAAAATTCGTATGGTAATCACTAAATTTGGACACAGATAGATGAGGTTGTTTGTAAATAGGTATTGAATCACATTTAACGCGTTCATTTCAAGGGAAATATAGAGGGCAATGTTGTCAGTTTCATCGCATAAATCTTCAGCTATAATATATTTTTCATTTTTAAATGGATCATGTAACATACTTTCCACATATTTACATTTTGTAGACCTATTTGATTTATCTGTTTCAAGGAAATCTGATATTGAAATAAATCCCCCAAAAATGCTCCCTAATTTCCATTTGCTTTGATTTATTACTTAATAGAACAAATCTTACTACAACAGTAAGTCGGTCTTGGTTGCTTAGATCAGGGGTGGAATCTAAAATAGTAGAATAATATTTACAAAATTTTAAGAGTGATATTATTTCATGTCTTATTTTTTGTTCCAAAAGGGAAATAGTTCATTTTGAATATGAACACCTACAGTGGCTCCAAAATGTGTTCGTACACTTACGATTTTCAATGAAATAGGGATATATCCATTAATTAAAATGAATATTACAGAATGGGCATTTAATAATAAGATTTATAATCTGTTCTTAACAAAACTATATGAAATATTTTGAAAACATAGTAAAACTTTATTTTTAAAACACCAATAATCAAAAAGTAACAAAAACTATCTCACAAAAGTCATCGTACACTGAAATATTTTCGGATAAATTCATAAGTAAAATTATCGCCTGGCGCTTTATTTTTATTTTTGAATTGTGGTGGCATTTAAAATATCATTTGGCTTTAATTTTTGCTTGCCTATTCCGTAATATTCTATTTATTATTTAAAAATGGCTTGCAAAGAAACAACAAACAGCATTGATCGAAAATTGATTATTTTTCATCATAGTTGTGGTAAATCAGTTCGGAATGTTGCTAAATTACTTAATTTATCCCATTATACTGTGCAGTATGTGATAAAACGCTTTAAAGAAGAAAAATCTGATCAAAATCAAGATAAGAAAAGGTCGCCCGGCAAAGTTAACAAAACGTGATGAGAGATTTTTAATTAGAAAATTTGTGAAAAATCTACGTTTGAGTGCTGTAAAACTTTCTGCAGAATTTAATGAAACATTTTCTACTTCAATTTCACCTGAAACTGTTCGACGAGTTCTCAGAGCAGCTGGATTATATGGGCGTTCTGCCCGTAGAATTTTTTTTATGAGTGAGAAAAACAGAAAGCTCGGGCTTTCCTTCGCACTATCATTGATTAATAAGCCCCAAACCTATTGGAATAATGTCTTATTTGCCGATGAAAGCAAGTTTATCATTTTTGGTTCCGATGGGCGTATAATTGTATGGAGAAGAAAAAATGAGGAACTTAATCCTAAGAACTTAGTAGAAACAGTTAAGCATGGCGGTGGAGGTGTCCTTGTGTGGGAGTGCATGTCAACATCAGGACTAAGTAATTTGGTATTTATTGATGACATAATGAATCGTGCTGTTTATATAAATATTTTAAGAGACAATTTAAAATTATCAGCCTAAAATTTGGGTATTTGAAATTTTTAATTTATTTTAATCAAGATACGATCCTAAGCCCACGGCTCTCAACGTTCGCCTCTGGTGTCTCTATAATTGTCCACAAGTTTTGAAAACACCACCTCAATCACCAGATTTAAACTCAATAGAACATTTTTGGAGAGAACTGGAGGTTCGAGTACGAAAACACGACATTTTTAAAAGAAAAAGCGAACTAAAAACAATTATGATGGAAGAATGGATGAACATTGATGCAGAAATTACAAAAGAACTAGTGCAATCTATTCCCAGACGTTTAAAAGCTGTTGTTGATACTAAAGGATATCCTACTAAATATTAATTTAACGAAAAATTAGAATATTTTCTTATAAGTAGAGATTTTTTTACAAGTGTTCGATGACTGTTGTGGGATAAAGTTTTTGTTACTTTTTGATTACTGGTTTCTTAAAAATAAAGTTTTACTATGTTTTTAAAATATTTCATGTAGTTTTGTTAAGAATAGATTATACATCTTATTGTTAAATACGCATTCTGAAATATTCATTTTAATTAATGGATAGACCCCTATTTCATTGAAAATCGTAAGTGTACGAACACTTTTGGGAGCCACTGTAAATAATGAGGCATATTTGATGGATTTCTGCTGATTCTAGTGAGGTGCTGTGATATTTTAATGAAAAAATATCATCAAGTTTCCTTACCTGTGAAATATTTTTATTGGTCAGCAATCACAAAATCCAGCACAAAAATTAGAGACAAAAAGCTTTGTTTTTCAGTTGTTGAGGTGGACACGTTCAAAATTAATATAGTGCAAATTATCCCGGGCCGTGATTTATAGGCTCAGGGCATAAAATAGTATTTTCCTGCAACCTGACAAAAACCGCCCTAACCGACGCTATTTGATGGGTTAAAACGTGTTAAAACAAAAACGAAAAATGTATTTCCCAACTGGTTGCTACGTGGAGTAGCGTTTTTAAAGCCAATGTAGTTTTGTTTATTTCCAGTTATACTTGTAAAATTCATTTTTAACTCTAAGTACTTATCTAGCATAATGATAATATTTTTATATTCATTATTTTACTAATAAATTAGTTTTAAGTTTTTTTAACTGCGCATCCGCTCCCACCCCCACCCCCTCCCCCTCCCGACTTTCCAGCTGTGTGCTGTGCCTCGCTTGGGGTGGTGAGATCCTTTGTGTCCTCCCTCCGTGGACATTTGCAGGTGCAAGTAGAGGACCGTTTTCTGAGAATGAGTGTGTGTGTGGGGGGGGGGGGGGTAATTCTAAAAATAGACGGGAATGCTCTTTGGGCAGTCGCCAATCTTTTATACAGGACGTATAAAAATTGGCGATGTTGTTTTGGCGAAACCTATGGCGCACGCTATTTATGCCAATTATATTCCGACACAGTTAATGTCTGCAGTTCTCTACATGGTTGAACATTTCCTATCTCTCCGATGCTCGACTGTGTGGGATTTTCTTTATTTCCGACATTTTTTTAATATACCGTCATTGGACAATGACCGAGAGGTATGTTTATATTTTATACTTGTTATTTTAAGTAAACTTCGTAAATTTTCTCGAGAAAAGAAAATTATAATATTTTCTATAGAGGAAATTTATTTCATTCTTCTCAAAGTTAAAAGTGAGGTGTAATATATATTTGAAAATCACGAATTACCCGATTATATAATCTTAATTTATATAATTTATTTGAAAATGATTTAAAATTAAAATTGAATGTAGTTCAATGTTTTATAAATTTTGTTCAGTCCTTTTTTCAGTCTTATCGTATTCAGCAATATAAGACTGTAGGATGACAGAATATTATTATTTTTATCACCAAAGAATAAACTTATCCAGACGTATTTGAAGATGTCTCAAAACAAAATATTTCTTGAACAGCTAAGCATTAACAATAAACCATTCTTTGATATGCAAAACTATGAAATTTTTTCACTTGTCAACTACTAAAAAAGTACTGAACAAAATTTATAAAACATTGAACTACTTTCAATTTTAATTTTAAATCATTTTCAAATAAACTATAACAATTAAAGTTATATAATCGGATAATTCTTGGTTTTCAAATATATAATACACCTCACTTTTAACTTTGAGAAGAATGAAATAAATTTCCTCTATGGAAAATATTATAATTTTCTTATCTCGAGAACATTTACGAACTTTACTTAAAATAAGGGGACACAGTACCCTAAAAATCGTCAATATATCGATTTTTTTTTTATTGACTCAAATTATTGTCCCCACCTTTCTATATATGATCACCAAATTTCAAAGCTGTATCTTGAATACTTTAAAAGTTATTTAGATTTTTATAAGGTTGTGAGAAAATTAAAGGGACATATGACCATTTAACCCTTTCAACGGCAGTGACGAAATATTACGTCGAGCCCTGACTGTCTCATCCGGGCAGTGACGAAATATTACGTCCGACCTTAGCCGTCTCATTCGGGCAGTGACGTACCCCTGAACAGGCGCAGGTTATTTTTCCAGCACTGCACGGAGTTTTTCCCCCGTTTTCGGAACGATAAAAGGTGCTTGATTTACAACCTCGAATTGTCCGAAATTGGGGAATGAAGACCCCTACATGTACATCTCCGATTCTGACGCATTCATGGCATGGGGGTCTGAATAGAGCGACGTTGGTAAGTTGGAGGGGCGGGGGGGGGGGGGTGCAGATCGACTTTCCCGAAAAGTCAGATGTTCGGTAATTGCATCAGTTTCCAAGAAGGAAGGTCAAGAATGGAGGGTGTGGAATATCTAGCTGGCTGTTGTAAGGCCACAGGAACAGGGCGCTTATGAATTTCCCTAGGATCATAATCTGGGAGATTCGCGAATTTTTATGTTTTTAAACATTAACAAGTTAAAAATTTCAAAGGCAATAATTTAAATTATGATTAAATTATTATTACGATTAATGATAAAGTTTTCATTGCACTATTAGTATTTACATATGATAAATTATATATTAAATACATGAAACCATGATTTTTTTTATCCTATGTCAACAAAACTCTTACTAATCACAGTGATAGATAAAATATGATATTGCAATGATAGAAGTTCCCTCCTACTTTATCTTTTACTTTACAATCTAGATAAAGCCATTATAGCTAATAAAATTACATTTGAATGAAACATAATGTAAAACTATATACATAAGTAATTTTGATTTAAATCAATGATTTTTTTTAAAAAATCAAGTGATTTAAATCCTAATTTAAATCAGGATTTAATTCATGTACTGTATATTTAAATTATGTATATTTAAATTTAATTAATCGTCTTTTAATAATTTTTATAACTAAAATAACGATTTTAATAACTAAAATAATGTCTAAACATATTTTATTTTATTTTATCAATTTGGCTACATTTCAAACTTTTCAATTATTATTTTATTACTTTCCATACAAGTTTGAAAAGTTATTTGATGTTGTACAGTGCTTCATACTGGGAAATGGCTGAATGGTAGGGCTCTGTCTTTCGGTCCCGAATCCTACTTCTGGCATGGATGATTCCCGCCTTTCGTAATCGGCTTTAAAATTAGGTTCCAGTCTATCTAATTAACCCTCGTGTAACAAAATATTGTTTAGTTCTTCATCTCGGTCTTCTAACATCTTGTTTTAATCTGTAAATTAATGGGTTGGAGGGATTGGTGAGAAATTCTTAGGTGTTTCTTTTCTTTTTTTTTAACTCACGTTGAACTACCTACCCAAATTATCAGGTGTAAGGCGTTTAGAGCGTCACATTCGAGGTTATCTCCACAATTTTGATCATCCTCATGAGATAGGAATTTTCTCCTGATTTCGTACCCCTCTCTTGCGTAGCCGACTTCCCAGCGAGAGGATTTTCGGACCCCGTAGCTGTTTCCTTAAAATTTCATTGATTTTTGATAGTGGTCGGAAGCAAATTAATGAAAGCATAATTTTCCGGGTGAACCTTACGGTGCTGGAGTTCGCAGGTTCGAGTCCCTTTTCTATATGAATGTTTGTATTCATCTGTATCGACATTAAGCAGTAAGTCCCGGTCAAATTAGTCTTCGAGTACCAAAAATTGACCTAAGCTCTCTAAACAACCAAATTATCGGAATTTCTTTATTACAGCATTTAACTAGGACATTGATATGACCGATACAATCTTAAAATTGCAGTTAAAAAAAAGATGTATTTTCATAGACACAAAAAGAATATGATTAAAACAAAACTGATTTGTAAAATTGTGTATTTAACTATAAACTTGTGTATGTACGTATGTGCAATAGCGTCTAAATAGTGCATTCAATTGAACTCAAATCCAATATGTGTGTTGCGAGAAAATACTAAATTTTTAATTCTGATATTTCAAAAAATTTGGTTTTCTGCATGAAAACCATGAAAATTGGCAAGTCATAAGTTAAGCATGAATATTCATTCATCAACAAAATTTTTCGGCTGCAATATAAATATTATAAAAATTAATTTTGGATGTTGTTCCAAAATTGTTATTAATTCGCTATTGCATTGCAAATCAATCAAAAATAAGAAAATGAAAAAGGGTGAGCTGATTGCTTATCAACGGGGGAAAACTTTGATAATGAAGTGGCATGATAAAAGATCTGTCGCCATTTTAAGCACGATCCATTCCACAGAAATGCAAAATATAACAAAACATGGGAAAACTTATAAAAAACCCGTACCAGTTCTGGATTGCAACCATACAATGGGTGTATCTGTAAGCAATTGTGTATGATATAGCGATCTATTATCGATCTTCTGTTGTAAAAAATTGTAGCACTTGAAAATATGGTATTATGTATTAAGGTTATAACAAGATCATTGCATCTATAATTGTAACATCAGAAAGAACTAACAAATTTTTAGCGATATAATTATTTATTTGTAATATAAAAGAAAATATACTGTCGTGAAAACATATAGAATAAATGAGTCGAAACTAAAAGCAAGGGTGAAACCATGTTGCTGTTGACCCTTGCATGATAAAATAGTTGATTACCAGATTACACGGATTTGAGCCTATTCCCTCAGCCACAAGGATCAACCCCATGCCAGCTGAGAGATTCTGCACCCTTGCCCAATGATCTGGAACTGACGCTAAGAGTTTGAGCCTGTTTCCTTGACGACAACGATCAACCCCATGCCAGCCGTGAGACTCTGCACCCTTGCACAAAGATCAGGAACTGAGTGGTAACTTCCAGACTGTGTTTACTGATATTCTACGTGGACTGCCAATTATGACGCAACGGATTATTATCCTTATACCTGTGAGTGTTAATGAGTCCGAGGACTGAAACTCATGCGTATACATGTGGTGTCATCGATGTCAGCCAAGGTTTGTTTCAGAGTATTTTATATTAATGATAGGGAAGTGTCATTTGGAACTCTAATTTCGGCATTCCTAAAATTTTAAGATTTTGAGAGAAAGATTGAAAACAATTAAAACATTAATTACAAAGTTATGTTGAGAAATTTAATTACTGATGAATTTGAATATGATTGATGATTGGTGATTTTGAATATGATGTGTGTAACTATAAGTAAATGTTACTGGTGATTTTAATTGGTAGTAACAAAGTTATTGTGAGGAATTTAATTACTGACAAAACATTATTATTGAGGTGTATAACTATTAGTAAAAATTATTGATGAATGTAATTGGTAGTAACAAAGTTATGATGAGGAATTTTATTACTGATGGAACTGATTATCAATGATGTGTGTATCTATTAGCAAATATTTATTGTTGAAATTAATTGTGATAATTATTGCGGTTAACATTTGTGAATATCTAGAAAAATTGCATTGAATGATTAACTTGAAAGAAATTTAGAATAAGATTAAATAATTTGAAGAAAGTTTAATGAATTTTGAAGTGTTATTGTATATAAAATATATAGTAGTGTAAATAAACCATATATATTCAAGCATAACCTTTGAGCAGTCATTTTGGTACTGTGTGTCACTTTTTATACTAACCTTGAGATCATGCCAAAAATGGAATATTATGTTATAACCTTAATTCTAAAATTTAATATTATCTAATTTTGGTTTGTTAAAATAATTCTTTTTTCCGAAATTTCATTACATATACGAAACAATAAGTAATTCTGTGTGTGAACTGCAATATTCTTTTATCGTTTTGTGTGAGTGTAATTCGTTTAACAATGAAATATAAAATTCATAGGATAAAACAATGTGATTGTAACATGACACATTTAAATAATTTGTGTATTATTATGTTTTAATTATGCAAAATTTACACTTATAACATTTTTTAACCACTTGCAGTGTTTCAGAATGTGTAAATATTTTTACGGCTGTTAAAATGTATCTTCTGTGTAACAAAATGGTAATTATAGAAGTTTAAATTTTTGGTTCCTGAAATCAATGAAGAAATAAAATTTATATGGGAAAACGTGTGAAAAATATTATGCTAGTGAGATGAAATATTTAATGGAATTCTCTAGAATTTTTTATTAACTTAAAACTATAAGAGATGGTTTAAAATCTGAAATATTTAATATTTAATCTATATTTTCGAATGCTTTGTTTTGAAAATATCTGAAGTTTGGAAGAAATTGAATATAATATTTTTGCCAAATTTTCATAGCATTTTAACGTTATCATCAACCGCTACGGAGGAGTGTTTCAGAGGAACGGAAATCTCTTATACACGACCCTCAAAAGCTGTTCCCCCTTTTCTTCTGGTCTAGCCTACGGCTAGAGCGGGTGGAATAAGCCACACACACACACACGTACGGTTTCCTAGAAAAATTCCGCTTTCTTGTT
The DNA here is from genome assembly GCA_907164885.2 of Dolomedes plantarius. NCBI lineage: Eukaryota > Metazoa > Arthropoda > Arachnida > Araneae > Dolomedidae > Dolomedes > Dolomedes plantarius. Next base: position 164,645,334 of record OU015497.1, on the reverse strand, counting down.
GGGGAACAAATTTGGGGGAGACACTAGCGGGGTGCTAAATTTTATTACTGTAGAGGGTTGCGGTGACAGGCAAAAGATACTTCCGAAAAGGGGGAAAGAAGTATTTTTGCAGTGAAAACAAACTTTTTTCCAGGGAATCGGGCCGCTTGAAGGGTAGAACTCTACAAGTTTCAGAAGCCAGGATAGGTGAATTAGAGTTTCGAATTGAGCCGGTGAAAGGGTTAAAGTGGGCGTGGCATTTTTTTCCACTAGCCTAAAAACTTAAATTAATAATTAATTAATTATTTTTTTTGTTCACCAGAGCGAAAGAAGTAACCGTTAAAAGTAACTGTTTGGATTTTTTACACATGGTAATGGTAGTTCTGCACGTAGCTATTTATTTTCGGTTCAAAAATTGTAATCAGCTTTTTTTTTCTTCCTGAAGTGTATATTTTTAAGCTTGAACTTTACGCTATATTTCTATTCGTTATATTTGTTACCTATAAACCTGGGGATTTAGTAAAATAAGTATGTTTTTAAAATAAGAATTTAGTAAAATAAGTATGTTTTTAAAATTTTCTCAGAAAATGTGGTAGTAAATGGTATGTTTCATGAATAAAAATTACATCGATTTTTCTTATTTTTTTTAAAATTTTCATACTTTTACAACCCTAAAGGAAATTTTTTATGTTAAAACATGGTTGAAATGCTTTACATATGCATTACTTTGTACATCAAATCTAGTTCCACATTAATTTTATACAAATTTCAGGTATGGCTTTCTCAAGTAGCATGATTTATTTTTTCTTAATGGTATCTTTTCTTAACTGTCATATATTGAGAACGTTATAATTTTTTTAATAATTCAGATAGAGATATAAAAGTTTTTATACATATTCTTTATTATACGCTTAATGAAACTTCACATGGAATTAACATTAAGATTTACTTGTTGAATTTGAAAAAAATTTAAACCAAGAGCAGTTGTTGTCGACTCTATTTTCTACAGTTCACTGACATGTTTTTAAAATTGCATAAAATATTTTATATTGAAGTTGGATAGATAAAATGTTTTATATATATATTATATTAATTGACTATTATAAATACCCACAAAATTTGTATATCATTTCATTTCAAGGGACTTTTTTTAACAAATGAAAACTTTAAATGGCTTTTTCTCCATGTTTGTTTTTTCTTGACATTCATGCAGTAAAAGTGCTAAAACTTTTTTTGTATTTAAGACACAAGTATTAAACTTTTTATACAGGTTTTCTATTATGTATAGCATAAAAATTCGCATGGAATTATGCAATAACATGCTTATTTCTCTTTTTATATTCAAAAATATACAACAAAGTGCCAGTTTTCATCGTTTTTCACTGCAAATGATAGAAAAAAATTTATATAAAATGTAATTTTAAAAGTATCTAAAAAACCATGCCAATTTTTATATAGTAGACATAAATACATTACCTATAAAAAATTGGAGCAAAAATATTAATATTTGAAAAAGTTATAAGGATTTTTAAAAATTGAAAAAAAAAATTAAAAAATTCAAATTTTAATTAAATTTACTGTTAAAATAAATTTTACCGTTCAGAATATGTTTTAAAATGACTGCTAAAGTGCAATACAATTACAATGTTTATTGAAATACTTAAAATAAAAAAAAATTTTGACAGGGTACTGTGTCCCCTTATGTACAAAATATAATTTTAAGGGATTATTCTGAACAAAAATTTTAGGTTTTAGCAGAGATTAATATTTTCTATTACCTGAAAATACACGAGAAAAAGAGAAAAGTTAAAAATATTAATACTAGTTATACATGGAGAGCCAGAAAAAAAAATAAATAAAGTGTAAGGGTAGATATCAGATGTTATATATATCAAGTATTATATATATAACATCTGATATCTACAGATATATATCAGATATATATCATCTGATGAGTTCAAATGTTATCATAAACACTGTTATCACAAGTACTGTTATCATAAACAATCTCATTAATAAAAATAAAAAGCATGTGAAAGGAAGGGGTCTAAGAAAAACTTAGAAAATCTGTCGGAATTCCAATTATGGCCCAGCACTGGAAAGTAACCCTGATCGACGGCGCTTTGATGGTTTCGAGATGGGTATTTGACGGCCTGTCGACACGAATTATTGCTCCCGTAACCGACCCGTCAGCCTCCGGCAATGGTGAGGCTGTATGTCCACATCGACGGGAACTTTGCGGTTCAATCACGGTAAGCAGTCGGATGCACGATAACTTCATTGTTACCGGAAGCGGCCCAGCACTCGAAGGGGAAGTCGCGGGCGTGAGGACAAGCCCGTGACGGATCCGATACTGACCTAATGCGCCGGCCCGGCAATGGAGAAATCGGCTGGCCGGAATCATCCGGCCCCGGCCCGATGCCTCTGTGTTTGTTGGGTATATATATATATATACACTCTGTCACAAAAGAATGTATGCATCCAGAAGGAAACAAGATACTATCACGAAACTTAACATGTATGTATTGTATGAGGAGATAAGTGAATGATTACAAATTCAGAAGAACAGACCGTTTTATTAAGCAGATATGGCATGAAAAAGGTTAGAAATCAGTAAGTAGTAAATCCACCTCTGGCAGCTATACAAGCCGAAACACGGCGTGGCATCGAATCAATGAGGTCACCTATGACCTCCTGCGGAATATCATGCAATAATATTTGCAACTGGGCAGTTAATTTACCAGCATTCCGGGACGACTGTAGTGGACTTCCAAGCACGTCCCAGACGTGTTCTATTGGCGAGAGGTCTGGTGACCTAGCAGGCCATGGGAGTATGTCATATCCTTGAAAACATTGTTGGAAGAGTCGCGCAGTATGTGGACGAGCGTTGTCTTACTGATAAATGACACCCGTGGGATTTGATAGCATAGGCAGTACAACTGGTTTTAAAATCTTGTCCACGTAACTACGTGCCGTCAAAGTGCGTTGAAGGACGGCTAGAGGTGATCGTGTGTCCTAACAAATCGCTCCTCACACTGTCACACCTTGCGTAATCGCCGTATGCCTCTCGACAACAAATGCCGGATCGGACCGGTGGCCTGGCCGCCTCCACACGCGTATGAGCTGATCATTAGCATTGAGACTGTATCGGGATTCATCGCTGAAGATCAAACGCCTCCAGTCGGTCACACTCCAGCTTGCCCGAGGTCGGGAAAATCCAGTCGACACTGCCTATGATGTGGGATCAGTGGTAGGCGTCTTAATGGACGTCGGATCCTTATACCTGCGTCGGCCAGTCGTCTCCGACGCAGGTGGTTTTCCTTGATACCACCGGATGTCTGGAAGGTGGTAAATGGCGTCGAACGGATTCTAGAGACGTTGTTGGTGCGGACGTGGACGCTGTTATGATTGCGCGATCCTCGCGAGCATTTGTGTCTTTGGGACGCCCTGACCCTCCGAGACGGTAGACTATCCCTTCCGTGATCCATTGTTGCCAACACTGAGCAACTACCATATCGCTCCGACCGAGGTGGCGGCCGATTCGCCTGTTCGACCAACCTGCTTCTCTGACGCCTACTAAACGCCATCTCTCAAAGTTCGACAATTGTTCGGACTGTCGCCAGTTACATCTCAGAGGCATCTATAGTCGCAATACCGTCCAGCCAAGTCGACAGATTTGTTTGAATAACCGTATGACACGAGCAATCGCGCATTTAAACTCTCCCGGTTGCGTATCTCATATGCGCATAGCGCGCTTACCCTTGTCTCATTGGCGTCGAAATTTTAATCATTTGCATATCTCTTACCAGACTACATTCCTGCCAAGTTTCGTGATAGTTGCTCGATTTCTTCTGGATGCATATATTTTTTGTGACAGTGTATATATATATATATATGCACTGTATATATATATATATGCATATATATATATATATATATATATATATATATATATATATATATATATATAAATGGACACACACACACACACAATATCGAATTTTCTACTCAGAATGAATCCCTTCAGTTGGATGATCCCCTTCAATATAAGATGAAATGGGATGTTTTCAACTCGATAAAGCTGCAACTGACAGGCTTCGAATGTTTGACACCCTCTATTTAAATTCTTATAGTTATACGCCAAAAACTTCTATATCTCCCGCTTCTTAAAAGGCATAACCGCATCGTAAATCAAACAAACAATTCCGTACCTCATACATTAATTAAGCTCAGTTAATGCCAAGATTTCCGTGAAGCAAACATTTTTGTCCTTTGTGACGTATCTTTGTGACGTTAGGCAGTTCCTAATCATATCTCACATATATGCATTTGGAAAAAAAATAAATGAAAAGTTTACAAACTTCTCGCACATCTAGACGAGCCGTTATTAATGAGATTAAAGTTAATTTAAAATTGCTCGTACGATAGGCTTCCTGTCAAAAAATATGGACGCGAAATTTCTCTCATTTACGTATATATCCCCGTGAATGCTCTCTAACAAGTTTGGAATGGAGCATTTCCCGTTTCATTTTGGGGTGAAAAGAGGCTGACATTTTTCTAACAGTGCACAGCACGCGACAGAATCATTAGGCTCAGACACACACAAAAAATAAAATAAGCGTTTGTATCAAATACCAAAGGAAAATATTTTTGAATAGAAATGTTCTATTTCTCGAAAAAAAATGGACGGGTCAGAATAAGTTCATAATGTAAAATGAAAATTCGAGCAATAGCCCACAAAAAGCACAATTTATTTTCATAACAAATTTTTAAAATGATGTCACTGGGAGTACTCCAAATACTCCGCTATCTTGTTCCATAGCTCCATAATTCAAAATGAGGTGAAATAGTAATATCTTAAACAGTAAATGTATATAAAATCAGATTCTACCTGATGTTGAAACTAAAAATTATCATAAATATTTTATGCAAGATATCGTTTAGCAGTTAAATTAAAATTATTATTAAATATGTTGAACATAAATATGATTTACAACTATAATTGTTAAATTTTGTGGTATAATTTAAACTTATTATTCTAGCCAACAACAGGCGGTATTTCCCAATTTTAAAGCACTAATTAAAGCGAAACTCTAACCGAACTGAAAATGTAACAGTATATGAAGTCGAACTTGTAGGAGCTAAACTTGAGCAATAAAAAAAACAATAACTTAAATAGTGTTCTATGTGTTGTGTAAACAATTATCCAATAAATTTTTATAACATGATTCGATACTGATGCTCCCATCAAGGGTTATGAATCAAAATTAAAATTAAGGAAATTAAAACCCTAAAATAAAAGAAAGTGTCAAGAAAAGCTGAATCAAAAATTAACCTTAAAGGAAAAGGCTGAAAAATAAAACTTATAAATTCTGAGAAGCAGAAACGAGATGACACCAGCTTCGATAATTTAAGCAACATTATTTATTCAGAGTTGAAGGAATAACAATTTATATGATATATAGAAATGAAGCCAACTTTGACTATATGAGGATACAATTTCCTGTTACGATTATCCATACATAAAAGCATAATAAAATTATCGGAATTTAACTAGTGGCTGGTGGACCAAAAAAAAAAAAAAAATTCAGGTAGTCTCTTCTAACGAAACTACCGCGGGTTATTAACGTAGGATTACTTATCGTTGCTTACCTGTCTTGTATGTATATATGTATGTATGTGTTATGTATATATGCATCTATATATATGTACGCATGTATAATATACATGCGATGTATATATATACATTGTATATATATATACATCTATGTATGTCAAAATTTTGACGCATTTTGGAAATTTTCTGTTTAACTCTTTACTGATTGTCCAAGTGATACAGACTGGGTTTGGCGCGATAGCAAAATTATAACTCGACGGTACTGGACGGACGGTTTCAGAGTCTGAAATTTTGCTTTCCGGAGGACCGTTATGGAGGAACGTAATCCTACGTTAAAAACTTTAAAACTAGTAAGGTAAATAAAAAAAGGGAAAAATAAAGTAGTTTACAGGCTGCAGTCATAAAAATGAAGAAATGAAAAAAAGTGAAATGGGTATGGTCTTAAGGATCTGTAGATGTTGTATCGCTGGCGTTCGCCGCCGTTCTCTTCATTCCGCTGGGACTTTCTTTTTCTATCATCGTAGGATTCGACGAGAGAGCCTCTCCTTTCCTCGAGCTGCAGTGGTCAACCTTCCTTTCAGCCTGGCTTGCGTCAGAATGTCCACGAAAAACGTCCATACGGAACATATTCCGCCTGCGCGCCATGAATTTACGATAGAAAATTTTGAAAAATATGGTTTTGTGCCGAAATTTCAAATAACTGGAGCAGTTGATTATCTTTATTTCCATTTAGCATATTCTTTAATTGTTTAATATTTAGTTTTAGTGATACAGCCATCTTCACGTGATGTATCCATCCGCGCAGTCGTAATTAAGAACTCGCCGCGGGATTTGTCGGGTGACTGCGAAATCGTTTAGACATTCCAATGTCCTATGATGTCGTTTTTCTATTCCCCTTCTAGCTTGGGGCTTTGGGGTGAAATGCAAAGAAATGTCAAAACAGGATGTATTGAATTACCAGTGAGAGGAAGCAGCAAAAAGGAATTAACACTCAGAGAAAGGTTAACTTTTAAGAAAAAGATAAAAGAAGCAGACTAAAAAATTAAATACTTAATTTTATATTAAATAATTTGAAACCAAAAATTCACCAGTCAACGAAAAACTAATTACCAGCCACTTTACATAATACAAAGAAATAGTTAATATTCTAAACAATACAATTTTATTGTTTACAATTGTATAAAAAATAAAACTGTCATGACCCAAATTATCAATGTACCCTTGTAATGTACTGAAGATTCAGGAAAATTGCGCAATTTTCCCAAATTCCGTTTACATTATTTAAGCAATTAAAAATCAGATCACAACCAGTTGAACCAAATTAGAGTAGAGGCTTAAAAGGGATATTTAAACAAAATCAATATAAATAAAGCAAAGTGTCTCTATGTATGTATGTATGTATAGTATATAAATCTACATTTCTTGATGAATCAGGTTGAAAATTCGTATACTTATGTTTTGAAGCCTTAGGATAATTATAAGATAAGTTTGGAAGCTTTTAAATAATTATAAATAAATACAGTTTTTAAATAATATTTCATCTCCAGACGTTGGAATCAATCATGCGATGATTGAATCTGCGCATGCTCACATATTGGATGTTAATTCTAGATGTTGTGAACGCATGGATTTCAATTTCTTTAGATATCTTTACACATATTATTGTTATTTTGTAGTTATTTGGTGTTATAAGTGAAATAAACCCTTTTTCAGACTGTAACAAGATGGAATACGCCATTTTCAACATCGTACCCCGTTGGAACAGTTTTGGTATAGTAGAATTCGTATATTGGTAATTTGGTATACACAGAATTCGTTTACAAAGTTTACGCTATTTTCCGTATTGTATTATTTTTAAATTTATAGTTTGCAAAATTAAATTTCTATGTAATTCATACGATATTTACTATGCGATGTTTGGCTAGGCGACAAAAAAGTCGTCAATACAAAATATCGCCAATTGGGTCCTATATCGAAGCTGTTCCTATTATTAGTTTAGATTATTATTTTTATTACTTATTTTATGTTGTTTCTTTACTTAAATGGGGCCCAATCCCAATACACGGTGCAGCATATTTTTTATATTTTTACGAAATTGGCGATAAAATGCCAAATATGGTTTGTGTTTGTTAATTGCTTTTCAGTTAGCCGTTTATTGCTATGTTGGTTAAAGATGTTGTTTCTAAATATAAGGTTAGGATTTTAAGATCGGATGATATTTTTTGAATTTTTGTGAGCGTAGCGGAGTGAAGCAAGGGTATCTGAGCGAAGCGAAGATCCCGTGTGCGCCTACGAGTTTCATAAAGCCAGCAGTAAGTTTGTTTTCCAATTTATTTGCTCTTTCTTGGTCGCCACATTTGTTTACATTTCTCAGTTTAAGCCTAACAGGTCTCCGAGCGGGATTTTGGAGCAAAATTTTCGCCAAATTGGGGATGGCACCGTGTATTGGGAACTAACCTTTAATTGTAATTTTCATCTCAGTTTTATTTTAGGCAAACTTTTTCAGTTGGTAATTTAATTTGGTTTTTATTTTTCTATAATTTTAAAACATACTTTTGATTTCATTTTCTGAAATTTTGCACTTTTGATTTTAATCTTAGTTTTAAGGCAAACTTTTTCAGTAATTTATTTGGTTTTAGAAAAATTGAAAACGAGAATTGAGATTGCAGAAACGAGATTGCCTTGGCTGTTGCTTCTTCGGGCTTTGCGGCAACACTATTGACAAGAGGAAAGACAGCTCACTCAGCTTTCAAGTTACCCTTAAATATAGCAAACACAGACTCCTACATGTAACATTTCAAGAAATTCAGGAAAGGTAAGGATTCTGAAGCATTGCAAGTTAATTGTCTGAGACGAATGCACCATGTCCCACAAAGCCGCATTCGAAGCACTTGATGTCACATTGAACGATGATTGCTGAAGGGAGCGGGTCCCTAAACCGACCGGCTAGACGGGCGAAGCCCGGCTAGTATCTAATAAAACCAATGTTAATTTCTCTACACAACAAACTCTATCTGATGATAAAGGTCTCAAATGAGCGCTGACTCAAATTTTAAAGGCTTCATGATGTGAATGCAAGAAAAATAAATTTATCTCTGATTTCGAAATGCGAATTCCAGTTCGCATAACTAAAGCCAAATGATTACTGTGTACGCAATCAAATTTAAATGATTGATGCCAAAATATAAATTTTAAGGTAATTAAATTTTGTCAAAATGACTACGAAAGTTAAATTCTAATATACACTTTAATCTATGCTAAATTAAATATATCACTAATGCAAGAATGTGAATGCGCTTGATTCTCTTAGATATGATCTAAATGTGTTTATAAACTGGGAGTAAGCATGATAAACTACTCTAGAACATTTTCAGAGTAAATTTTGCCGTCTGTTGAAAATCTCTTTCATTCCCTACCTTTAGTTTTCTAAAAGGATTTACTTGATAATTTTATCACTTTTCTAAATCTCAATTTAAATTTTATAAAATGTTTTAAATGATTTCAATCTCTTTTATTGTTGAGTTCATAAAAAATGTATTTAAAAGGTACATTTTCATCAAAATGTATTTTTGATCCGTTATTGGTAGAACTTTCTCATGTCCCCCTTTTTAAAATGCGCATCCACTAGACATAATACACTGCTGGCCACCCAAATTGCAACACCAAGAAAGACAAGAGATATCACAACAAAATTTATTTTGTAGATAACATGTTGACCAAGTATCAAATGATTAAATTTATAGACTTCTGTGAAGTGTGGTTCGTGCCAAAATCAGTAGCCAGAGTAGCCGCCATTGTTGGAGATCACCGCTGCCACACGCCTCGGCATTGACTCAAAGAGACTTTGGATGAGTTCTTGGGGTACAGTACACCAAGCAGCTTCCACACGTTGCCAAAGTTGATCTGCTGTGGCAGCTGGGGATGGAATCTGGGTCAATCGTAGAGCAACCAAGGACCACATGTTTTCTATCGGCGAAAGATCCGGTGAGCGAGGCGGCCAGGGAAGCAATTCAATATGGCGATTGACGAAGAACCGTTGGACAATGCGTGCCACGTGTGGTCGCGCATTATCCTGTTGAAATATGGCTGTGGGCAAGCCCTGAAGGTAAGGAAGGACGAGTGGCTCCAACACCTCGGAGATGTAGCGATGGCTGTTTAAAGTACCGGCAATGCGTACTAGAGGTGTGCGAGAGTGATATCCAATACCGCCCCATACCATAATACCCGGTGCAGGACCAGTGTGGCGGTGCATAACGCATCTGTTCAGCATCCTCTCTTCACGGTGTCTCCAGACTCGAATGCGACCATCGTGGTGTTGCAGACAGAAGCGTGACTCGTCAGTAAAGACAATTTCATTCCATTCTGCCGTCCACATCCACCTGTCATCGCACCATTGGCGGCGGAGACGTCTGTGGTTCTGCGTGAAGGGTAGACAAAGCAATGGACGTCTTGCGGACAGACCACTCTGCTGTACACGGTGTCGAATGGTACGCGCAGACACTGGATGATGCTTTACAGACTGCATGTGCTGTGCTATGGTTCGTGATGTGACTGAGCGATCCGTCACTGCCATGCGCACAATTTGCCTGTCATCACGTGAAGTGGTGCGCTGAGGTGGATGCGATCGAACACGCAGGTCCGTCGTACCCTCCTGCATCCAACGATCACATATCCGCATTACAGTTGTTTGGTTTCGTCCAACACGACTACCGATTTCCCTGAAAGATAATCCACAATCTCGGTAGGCCACTATCCTTCTTCTGTCGAACTCGGATACTTGATCAAAAGATGATCGATGTTTTCGACGAGGCATAATTGATCGGTTTTTTTTAAAAACCACAAGAAAAACACAATTGCCGAACTTGAAATCGTCGAAATCTTCAAGCCTTAAATAGCGCTTTGAAGTGGCGCCACAGGCGCGCGTGATGTGCGTCTGCGCTGAAATTCTAATCGTTTGCATATCTCACCTCCGCTAATGCATGTTGTAAATTTCATGTTATTTGCATGTTTCCTTCAGGGTGTTGCATTTACAGTGGCCAGCAGTGTAGATAACGTGTTCACCTGCCACACGATGGACTTCGGTTCGATTCCTGAGTAAGGCTTGGTTGTGATCTGTGGTAAAGTCAGCCTTCTGTCTGAAATAGGAAACCCCGCTTTGAAAGAGAAGCTGGGAAAATACCACTGTCCCTCGCCGGGGTCATCATCTGTGTGAAAATAAATTATCTCTTTGTCAGAGTATTTCCTTCTGTGTATTGTCATCTGTCTCTTCATATGTGCTCCGGACTGGGGACCTTATCTACTCGGGTCCCAGAGACAAAAAACAACAATAAAATGCGTATAAATGGTCACAACTTTCTTTCCTACCTACGAGTAATGGACAAGTGGTCAATATTTTTCACGAATAGCCTTTTCAGCAAAGTATCGACTTGTCCCGTGAGTGTCTCTGCGTAAGAGAATAGCTCGAAAATGACCGTTATAAAGCAGCTGTCTTAGTGTTTTTCTTTGTTTTCAAAAAATTATCAAAAAAGTAATATCAATGACTTAATGAAAGCGTTACACCACCACATTTAATATAACGGTTAGTAAGCATAGCTACAGAGGAAAACGGATTACGGTTTCAGAGAGAGGAACCACCTTCAGAGAATACACTGGTGCGCAAAACTTAAGGACCGTATGGTTTTTTCTTTGCAGTTTCTTACCAGTGGAATAACTTAGATTATTGAAATTCACACCACAGATAACTCAATATGTACCACATTGGGGAACGAAATAGCACACGTGCAAAAGAATTCAAATGTTAATTTGGGGAATTTATTACAAAAAGCATTACATGCCGAAGCATAAAGGCGAATATCTCAATGTATAAAGAAAAAGGGTGCTGTTCAGTAGGGAATATGATGTACCTTAATTCCAGTGGTTGTTTTGCAGAGTCTAACAATGTTTAAAATGAGATGGTCTATGAGCTGTTGGTGTAACATTGTCCACTCCTCTTTTAGTGCCCTTTTCAGTTCATGGACATTTTGCAGTGGAGATATGCAAGACACTTTCCCAAAGCATCCCACATATGTTCAATTGGATTCAGGTCTGGGGACTTGGCAGGCCAATCCATACGAGTGATATCCCCACTTTTCAACAGTTCATCCACTGCATATGCATGATGAGGTTTGCCATTATCGTCCATAAAAAGGAAATGACAACCAATGGCACCTCGAAAAATACGTACGTGAGGAATGATCACCTCATTGAAATAGCGGTTTACTTTTTCTGAACCACGTTCGATAATGTGGAGCTCTGTATGACCATTTAATATGATGCCTCTGCAGACCATGACACCTGCACCTCCATACCGATGTCTTTCTGTAACGTTCACTGGATGATACCATGATCCCACCTCTCTCCAGATTAGCTGCCATCCAGAATAGTTAGTTAGACTGAAGCGACTGTCATCAGTGAAGAGTACCGAGCTCATTGCTGGGAAGTCTAATCTTTGTGGTCCTAGCACCATTTAAAAAGGTGTGCCCGATGGGCAGGCAATAGTGGGATGCAACGTTCTGGCATTCGGGTGAACATGCTACCTTTATACAAACGTCTGGCCAGTATAAACCGTGACATTTTGCGTCCTGTGGCCATCTGCAGTTACTTGCCGTCTACCAATATTACTTGCCATCTGTCAACATTACTTGCCGTCTGCCGTTAGTCTCTTTTGGACTGTAGGACGATATGTTGTTTTTGTTCTTGTTATTGTTTTATTTGGGCGACCACCACCGATCTTTCTAACAGCTGTTCCAGTTGCTTTGAAAGTCTTCCACACACGTGAAACACTACTATGGACGATACAAAACTCTTCGGTACACTACTCGCCATGCGTCCTTCTTCAAGCTTACCAAGTATTCTACCACGCGTAAATTCATCCATTTCTTTCCTATTAAACATTTGTTTAACCTGTAAAACAGAATTGCAATTCACTTTATCTTCTTACGAAGACGAGCACACAAACTTTCTATTCTCTAACATTTCTCAGAAGAACTGTTTTTATTAACTTTAGCCCTGTCACGTGCTATCCAAAAAATATCCAAAAATCCACGGGACTATCCAAAAAATTGCATATGTGCGACTTTTCTACTGATCAGGAATATTTATGGAAATCATCTGTATCTTTTGCTTTTCATTTTTCCAGTTTAAACTAATGGAATACTGTTGGTCCTTAACTTTTGCCCACTAGTGTACTTAAAATGAGGTTTAGGCATGCAGGCCTTCTTCCAGTTGTATTTCTATGAAATAAGCAAACTAGACAGACCTTCTGTGTATAACAACTGACAACATTACCCGTTTTATTATTCCATTTGTCATTTCTCTGCCTTCCACACAAGCAAAAAAAAAAGAATTTTTTTCTTTCGAAATGCAAATTCTCGCATCAAAGTTTTTGTGTTTACGAAATGCGATTATTTTCATTCGCATTGTAGTCCTATTTTTGAGCCTTTTACTCAAAAGAGATAAACGACAGAAAAATGAGATTTAAAACAAGATTTTCATGGAAAGCCATTTGAGTTTTCTTTTCGGATGCTCTTAGGCGTGAGATGATGGAAAGCAGTTTTTACACCTCGTCTCACGTAGATAACAGTTGCGACATTTGATTTTCTTTCTTTTACTCTAAATGAACATTTTTTGGGGGTAAATGTGATGAAGGAGACTTAATTCTTAAACAAATAATGGCTCACTAAAGATTATATTACAAGGCAAGTGCTTAACCATTATCCATCAGGCAAAATGCCAACTTTTTCAATTAAGGCAGTTGACATCGTAGATGATCAATCCCAATGAATATAGGGAATTTTCCAATTAGTATTTATTTAGTCACTGACTAACAAATGCATATTTTTCAGTTCTGTTGTTTGCAAATGAAGGTAGACGTTTGAATTTAGAGTGCGTGTTTTTTGAAATACTGGTTTTTTCCTTAAGTAATTTTTACATGTCATTAATTTATTTACGTGCATTTCTAAAAAGTAAAAATAGCTTTTTGAAAGCCAATTATTAAATATAATATTTAAAAAAACATGGAAGTTGCATTCAAATATTTATTATCAGTTACAGATAACAGAGTTGAGAGTTTTGCATTTGATAATCTCTGATTAGAAAGAAAATAGAAACTATGAGGATAATCCTTCAGGGCCTAGCAGTGTAAATTCAATTGAATGCCCGTCCAACCGTTAAGGTATACGGATAATCTGATAACTAATCGTCCCGAGCGCAATCCTGTTGAACTGGGAAACACTGGCTCAAGAACTCCGGGGCCTCCAACCCTTGCCCCAAGCCGAAGACCGTCTTATAATTCATTAACAAAAATTTTCTTTAAATTTAGCAGTTTAGTGGCAACCACCATCCTGTGTTCACTTTTCCTTTTTTTTCTTTCTTTTTCTTCTTCTTATTATTATTTTCTTTTTCTTATTTTTACAGATTGCATTATAATGCTTACAACATCATTACACAATTATTACTATTTCACACTATTTATTTTCGTAATTTCATCAAATTTATATAGATACATATCAACATGACAATACAATTTAACCTGACATTTACGTAAATACACCCACATAAATACAATTTACTCTGATACATTTACATATGTACAATAATACAAATTTCTACTGATTCAAACTTAAATATTTAATCTTGACTTTCTATTAAAACATAACAATACAATTTAACCTAATTATTTACACAATTATACATTTGTTTACACTAATGCCTATATACAACCTTTTGTGTAATTTCTAAAACGTTACCAAATGTATAAACATTTTTGCAGCTTCAGTGATTATATAACACTTTAACAATACAATTTATTGATTTTTTTTTACAAACTTATATTATTAACCCTTATCCTTCTTACATACATTTATTTACTTGCAATACTGTGTAACCTGCACCAAAAACCTACACGTTATCTGCAAGCCTGCAACTGAAGAATACTATATGGCTTAGCAGTGTAAATGAAGATCTCTGACGCCTTAATATTTTGTGCAATTTTACCAAGGTCAAGTTTATAGGAACATGGCGATGAATCTCACCCATTGGCAACCAGGCGTGTTTGCTACATTCGTAAAACAAATATACTTGCTGACGCTTTTGACAATACTTCAAACCTAATATCGCTGAGAAATTACTTTTATAATAATAAATTATAGTTTTCTTAAGATTTCAGACTCAGTCCCGAATGTTTTGTTTTGTTTTTTACTATTGCCTTTAAAATAAGCCTTAGTAACCAGTAATCTCGGAATGAAAACTCTAAACCACATTTATTGTCTTTATTTATAACATCAATTTCAGGCGTATTTTGACTCTACAATGTATGGCTTTTTCATCTTTTTTTTTAATTTAAGAAATACGTTTTTTCTCATAAACATAAGGAAAGTTTTCACTGAATTTATACAGAATAGGGATATGTTATGCAACATCTGTTCTACGTTGTTTGTATCACGAGGTTATTAAAATGCATTTCAAAATTTATAAAATAAGAAGAGTTTTAAATCAGTGTTCTTCAAAGAGAATCAATATTGGTTTATGAATAGAAGCCCATTCTATTGTATACATTCAAATTTTAATTCTGCCCTTTGTTAGAAAATCAGTAATATGAAATGACATCAAAAAAGAAATAAAAGTAGTATTTCATATTAAACTAAGAAGAAAATGTTTTGTGGTTATATAAAGATTATTATTTAAATTTCGATTTGTAGTTTGTTTCTAACCGTCATAGACGACGGGCAAATTTCCGTCGAATCTCAATTATAAGGTATTTCTGCTATCAACTGGAGAGAAAATATACAATTTTATGCAAATGGTGAATATCAAAAAACTTTTAACAAATGTATTGAAATTTCGCAGATTCTTTGACATCAGCCATGGCGGTGGTGATTTCAGAAGAAACCCTGATTAACTCCTCAACACATTAGCACTTCCTTTGAGTGTTTACATAAAATTGCAACTCCATAGTTCATTATTAAAATAATTCAAAGTTTTTGCTCAGTATAAAATTTGTCTCTATTTGCTAGATGAAATATTCTGGTTACTTATGATACAGTTCCTTCCGACCACAAAATCCCATTCCACAAGTCCGTCGAATCGAGATATTTTTTAAAATACTAGCTTAACTTTTAAGGTGTGGACACCAGCAAATTCTGAAACTAAAAATGCTCTTATTGCTAATGATTTTAATCACTATGTACAGAATTATAAATCCGATCTCATCCGGATTTTTATTTTTAACTTTTGGGGTTGTGTTGTTGTTTCTGATGCCCCCTGGCCGGAAGTTTTCAGACGAAGTCCATATAGGCTAATGAGATGAGAGTTGCGGCTCCAGTTTATAATGACACCACAAGGGTCGGAGTCAAATTAGACAGGTGCCATCTCAATTTCGACCGAGCACGCCCAGGGGCGACCTCTGAAGGAATCGTACGGTCTCCCACCATCTCACCACCCACCTCATAGGGGGACTTTCCGGTTTATGGACTTATCGTATCCATATCCGACCTAGACACGGTATTTTAATTCGATTGGAGGGATTCGATCTGAGCACCCTCAGCACTGAAAGGCAACTGGTCCTCAATTAGAGGTGAAGTATTGTTTATCATGTTTGTTCTCATCGAATCTTCAAATTAAACACTGCTTAGTGAAAAAATATATATTTTAAAGCAACAATAAGATTAAACGTAATCTCGAAAACAATTGATTTTACATTACACTGTACTAATTCTGCGAGCATCTAAATTAGGAATCTCCGCATGGACTCACTAAATGTTATTCATTTATCTCATTTTCTAATAGCTGTTGGATGCGGCAGCATTTGTAAGCGCTTGATCTTACTCTGACCCCTTATCCCCATTTTATACTCACTGACGCTGACAAAGTCAAATAAGAAGTAACTAATTAGAAAATTAATTAGATAGAATTATCATAACATTTTGATATTAGTTAATCATCATCGTCTGGAGTATATTGATTCTCTCCAAACACTTACATCCATTAAGCAAACCCCATCTATTTTTTTTTTATTCTTTCAGCTTTCCCAACTTAATCAGTAATTACTACACAAAGCCTCTTATTTGATATTTTAATATACAGATTTAGTAGAATTTGTGTAGGCGATCTGATCTCAAAAGATTGAATTAAATTATTTTAAGTATTTATGGCACTCAATGAATTAATTACAGTTTCTTGAAATATTCGTCAATCTTTTAATTCGGAATCGGCGCCAACGCTATATTTTCGGGTTTCTGGACAGAGAACTTTTGGAATAATGGCGTCTCTAGTGCTACTTTTCCCAGTAAGGTGCCAAATATAATCGTACGGCGGTTTCGGAGACGTCATCGCTTTCTCGGGTAACTTGAAACCTGTGCCCCCATGTTCGTTTATGGCATGCATATGGCAGAGCATAGTTCTCAAGAGCTAAAAAAAAAGATTTACGAAGGACATGCATGAAGTCTTTAGCGGTATGACGTAATACGGCGAGATCGTATCTTCGCTTATTTGGCGGAGACCGTATCGACGACCCGTTCTCCTCGGGATTTAAAAAATCTCGCAAATTCGAGTATCCTTGGGACTCTGCAATATCCGATGTATGAGGGGCACGTGGGATTGTCCCAAAAGCTTTTCGATCGGTAGCGGGAAAATCGGTAATTTCGATAATCTGACGTCTCCGCTTACCCGGTTAATATGAAAATTGCCTAAATAACTCGATTTACGTCATGTTTTTCTTAAGTTCATTAAAAGATCAACAAATGATTACGCAAAATAACCAAGAGAAATGGTTGGTTGGTTGGGGTTTAATGGCGCAAGGTTCAGAGAAGCAAGCTGAACCACAAGAGAAATGGAATATGCCGTCTATTTATATATGCTTGCTAAAAATGTATCAGTTATTGGTATGAACATCAATGATTCTCTATCTGTCGAGGCACTAACTATGAAAAATCTCTTTAACTCTGACTGTAATATTCAGAATTATTGAACATTTGAGGACTGATCTGATAGGAAAACAAAAGGTCATATCATATTTTACCAGTGCAATGTGTATACAGAACATGTGTATTATACACGAAGCAAAGCCCCATCTCTTATTCTCTTCAGCAAAGTGCCTATTCCAGACATCAATTCCAGATCTGAATTCATCTCTTCTTAGAAACCCAAAACCATATCATAAAATATTAATAAACATTTCTTGCGAAACATTGTTTGTATTATTCAAACGCCCCTCGATATCCTTATTGTAAAGAATGTTATAAATTTGAAAGGAAGGTAAGTCAAAATGAGACTTTCTATTGTCACAACGGTATCATAACTGCACGAAGTACCAATCTGTAGATTGGAAGATTTGTTGTGGTCTCTCTATTGTTCCTAACAAGTCTTCGTTAAAATGAGGTTAATATACATACAAAAGTAATATCGGAAAAATAAGTCGAATTTGGTCATCGATCGGTCCTCTGACTTTTGTCAAATAAAACATTTCCAAAGAATATCTCCTCTCTGTAAGCTTTCACATATAAAATATATTCGAAGTGTATCTTTGTGAAACTTGGGAAGGCTTTTAGTACCAGTCTTTTTCATGTAACTGGTCTGAAAAGAATAAATTTTCTCCGGAGATATCATTTGTAACAACTTCAAGAGATTTAATTTCTAATTCATTCATTCTTTTCAAAGCTTCTAAGAAAAAGAGCTGGAAATGAGAGTTTACGAGGAAAAGTGTTCAACAACTAGATAAACCTTTCGTAAGCTAGTTATCGAAACATACTGTAAGTGCCAAAATTCCAAATTGAGAAACGGCGTTGCTTTCTAAGTAATGATAAATATAACGTATGTTCCACGTGGCGACATCTTATCGATTTTTCCTTTTTTTCTATTTAAAGGGCAGATGCGTCCTTATATTTCAAGTTCTCTCACGGACTGCGGAAAGAAACAAGTCATGAAAGTCCTCAGATTAAAATGAACTTCACAGACAATTTACTGTTAACAACTTTTTTGACATATTCCGAGTCTCTCCCGAAAACTATCGACACCTCTCAGAAAAGGATATCTGTAAAAAGTTTTTGTGTTTCCACTTCTAAGCAACGACATTTGAAACCATGTGAACAATGAAATAATGTCAGAGTCGCTTGAGCAGATTTTATTTTCTTCGTTGTAAGGATCACGGAGCTACTATATATTTCTGCAGGATATCAGAGAAATGCACTTTGGAAGAGAACATTCTTACTTAATAACGGGAAGGGGTGAGAAACGGAAAATTTAATTCTTTCCTGAAAAGAGGACTATTTGTTATTTCTGCCTCGTGACTGACGAAAATAAATGCTATAGGAAAGTTTTAAATCTCCTATGTGATTAAAAGTGATGTCCAAACTCCTGACATATCCATATGTATTGACAGACTTTTAGAGGATAACCAGTTAGTATTTCTCTCCTTTCATTGTTCAGGCATTTTCATAAAGTACCACGTCACTTTAATTTGACAAGAAGAGAACCTTTTTTAAGTCCAAAAAAGCGTACACGTAGTTACACTAAGAATGTTTTAGATGGAACGAATAACAGAAGAGTGGCAACGGAAGAGAGATAAAAGCGACCGGAGTTAGAAAAAAGTGGCTTTTAATTGAGATAAAAAACAATCAGCTTTAAATGAACGAAAAACTTTTAAAGTTATAGGAAAAATTTCTCTTTTTTGTTGTCACAAACTAATTTCTACATCAAACTCCTGCTGACACTTTCTGAATAACCTTTACAACAATATAAGGATGGTTAGAGGTAGAAAACTAGATAGTACTCGATACTAGCATTTCCTGCTTATTGTTGGACGTAATTTTAATTTTGTATTTTGCTTGTATTAAATCATTCGGAAATATATTGAATAGTTTTCTGAACTATTTTTTCTAATTTTTAATTTATAATCTATGATTTAATACACAAAACCAAAATATTTTTTGTATTTCTTTCTTAGTTTCAAAGAGTAAAAATAAGTTCAGAAAATAAGTAGGAGTTTTTAAAAAATCCCTCTTTACGTAGTTTTTAATTTCCGAAAACAGTCACTATCAACAGAGTGGTTTCATTGATATCTCAATAATACCGTTTCGCAAAATAAAGTTGATAAATTCGTGTCCCAATAAGGAAAAGATATTATCATCACTAATCAATTGATTGCCTTTAAGACCACCTGCGAATAACCTTAAAGGATAAATAAGTCGATTGCATGTTTGCGTCAGACCAACACCCCGTTCATTACTGTAATCGATTCGGAGTATGGACTCAAGTACACTCAAGTTAACGCACGAGCGCGCCACTTGCCTTTTATTTGCTGTTGATTATCAATCAAGCATAGGAAGAGGGGCAGAAAACGGGGAAAAGGGCCCTCGTTTATTTCCAAATGTTTGAGATAAATGAGGTTAAGGTCATATTTTCGCTAAAGCGTGAGGCAAAACGATATTGTCCAGTCCTAACAAAAAAAAAGTAATTCAAGCCTTAAAGCAATCTCTACTGGAGGAAGCCGTCATTGTGTTCACTGAACTTTTGATATTCCATGTTTTTAATGACACTTGAACATTCCACCCTCATATTCGCACAACAAAACTAGTTTCCATCTAATCTTGATCCATCTCTTTTCTATAGAACTTTTTGTTTTTCTAAGAGAAGTCATGTTCTTTTATTTTTACGCGTGTGCTAATCGCATTGGCATTATTTAGGAAAGTTTGTAAATTATATCTAACCTTTCTCTTTAGCGATACTTAGATCATCTGCAAAATGAATAATTTGCTCACAAATGATCGGTATGTCCGTGTGTTTCTCTCTGATACCAAGTTTTGTATTTGGATTAAAAAAATTTTCATGAGATGGGATACAAATCTATTATTAATATATGTTACAAATTTCTGAATATATGTATATTTTTTGTTTATGCAGACATTATTCATAAGATTTTTATGCAAACATCTTATTCCAAATATTTGATTATTGAATTAACTTAATATATGTAGTGACAGTAATTTGAACCGCTCTGTTTGGTTTATATTGCAACACAGGGATACTAAAATGTGTACTTAATGAAAATTAATTGAGTGCAAAAATAATTGTGTTATAAATGACAGTCTGAAATTTTGCCGATCATTTTTAATGATGCATATTTGAGTGCCACTCATGCGAATTACGGTTAGAAACTGCTTATTGATAAATTAAATGGAAACTTGAATAAAGTTCTCATTCTTTAGTGTTATAAAAGAGCAATTTCTTCCATATTATTATGGATCATTCAAAATTTTGCCTTAATTTTAATCAACAGAAATGGTTATTTTATGAATGAAGTAGAAAAACAATTAAGGTGGCAGCCCAGAGTAGAGTGCGTTTACGTGAAGTTATGTCAAAATAAATGGGTAATGCCCTCTGGAAAGGAGCCATAGTTGCAAACATATCCACCTGCAGCCTTAGACCTTGGTTTCGCCCTTGTTATGGACTTCTCAGTAAGACATAACCGATAAATCTGCTAGAGAAAAAAGAATTGCAAATACTGAATTTCTTTAATTTTTTACTGGTGACTAACATATTGCAATCATCCATCCCATAATGGAAAGAATCCTCGTCTATAATGAAAAAAGTTAGATTGCTTAATGTTTATAATGCGTTCTATAATGCGCATTAACGTTTATCATGCATTCATTTTCAAGCCCTCTAAATTTTGTACCTAAATTCATGACATTCAATGGTTCTTCCCATTGTGGATGGATGACTGCATTATGTCAGTCACCGGTAAAAATTTAGCGATATTTCGCATCCAATTTATTGATCGGCTGTGCCTTGCTGAGAACTTCACAACGAAGACAAATCCTACACTCAAAGCAGCTCGATACAGTGGAGATGTACGTATTTGAATTTCCCACTAAGTTTCGGATAATATTCCAAGATATTGGGAAAACAATCCTATGTAACATCTAACTTATGAGATAGTTTACTTGCATGTTTGTTTAGATTTTAACGTATGTACTGACAGATAAAAAGTATGATCTTCTAATTTTTTGTAGATGGTAATATTTCCATTCAATGGATTGGCTACAGGAATTCCATTCAATGGATTTCAATGGATTGGCCACAGGAATAATTCCATTTATTTCGGTTTTGAATAGATATGTTGAAAGCTACGGACATGAAATGTTTTATTTAGGTGTAGAATTTTAAGACTTTTTGACCATGCATTTATTGAACCTTTCAACCAGCTTTTAAACAGATGTTGCGAGGATATCTAACACGTGTTACTCTCTATCTATCCGTTTTCACTATTGTCCATTTTCCATTATTCTCCTGCATGTAAAACAAGAAAATTTAATATAACATAATAGAAACGTTTTTTAATAAATCACTGAGTGGTCGGCGGTAGATACCTCATTCACCATTCATGAATCCTTCACTACCGCATCACGTAGTAAAAGCTGGAGTAGTGAAAAGTTAAGCATACATATCATGTTATTAAATACTTTAAATGGTGAGGTTATAGTACAATAGTATCAAAATTATTCCTTTGCCATTCATTAAAAAAAGTTAAATTTTCGGAACGATTACTCGTCTTCCTCTCTTGTCGGGTGCCCCCGAGGTCCACGTACACTCGAATTCTTTCCGGTTTGGAAATCCCGGACCGCACGGGTGTCCGCTGCATCCTCGATGGTAGCAGAGACGCAATTACATCGTTTTATCGACAATTATATCGTTTTGTCGGCACTTCAGCGGCAAAAAATCGCAATATATACGCCTTTTCAAGAGCTTCCATAGTCTCTCCCAGTTCCAAAACCTTACACCCAGAGACAGGGGCGTTCCAACCGGGGGGTGCCAGGGGTGCAGGGCACACGGGCGGCAAGTCTGCCGCCCGGTTTAAAAAAATTTAAAACTAATTTATTAGTAAAATAATTAATATAAAAATATCATTATGCTAGGTAACTACTTAGAGTTAAAAATGCATTTTACAAGTATAACTGGAAACCACATTGGTTTTAAAAACGCTGCTCCACGTCGCAACCAGTTGGGAAAAAAATTGTTCGTTTTTGTTTTAACACGTTTTAACCCATCATCCCATCAAATCGTGCCGCATCGCCGGCATCACGTAGGTGCGAGCGGTTTTTGTCAGGTTGCAGGAAAATACTCGTTTATGCCCTGAGCCTATAAATACAAGGACGGGTAATTTGCTTTATATTAATTTTGAACGTGTCCATCTCAACAACTGAAAACAAAGCTTTATGTCTCGAATTTTTGTGCTCGATTTTGTGATTGCTGACCAATACAAATATTTCACAGGTAAGTAAACTTGATATTCTTTCTTTTGCGCGGTTAGCGGTTCGAAATTGAAATAATACATCTATGGTTTGATATTTGTTTTGCCAAAAAAAAAAACGCTAGGATTCATTACTTAATTCCATTTTAAATGTTTTTTTGTTTTACAAATGTTAAACATATACTACAGGAGCAAATGTAAACTTGGATTTTTGAACTGCATCACCTTATTTCTTTAACAGATGCGTGAAATATGGCAAATTTTTCAGAAATCGGGAAAATACGATTTTTTTTTATATTAAAGTAAATGTAGGGGGAATTGTATTTAAAATATGAACAAAATTAAAATAAAATCGATTTGGAACGTTTCTTTGCAAAAGTTAATCTTTATCGAGAAACAGCTTAACTTACATTGAGCCTTTTTTATAAGTTCTTTATTTGACTACGAATGTAAAGATGAGGCTCCAAAAAATCCAGAAGACCAATTCAAAATTAATTTTTACTTTGTAATATTGGAAACTGCATTATCAAAAATAGAAGAAAGGTTCGAACAAATAAAACAACATCACACAGTTTTTAGTTTTCTCAACGACCTAAATAATTTCCTTGAAACAGATAAATCAAATAGGTTTACAAAATGTAAATCTGTGGAAAGTATGTTACATGATCCATTTAAAAATGAAAAAGATATTATAGCTGAAGATTTATGCGGTGAAATTGACAACGCTGCACCCTATATTTCCCCTGAAATGAACGCGTTAAATGTGAGTCAATACCTATTTACAAATAACCTCATTTATCTGTTTCTGAATTTAGTGATTGCCATACGAATTTTTTTAAACATTACCTGTGACTGTGGCTAGCGGGGAAAGAAGCTTTTCAAAACTTAAAATAATAAAAAATTATTTGAGATCAACAAGGGGACAAGAAAGGCTTTCAGACTTATCTATTATTAGTATCGAAAAGGACATTTCAGAAGATATAGATGTATCAGATATTATAACAGAATTTTCATTAAAAAAGGCAAGAAAAGCAAAGATTATTTAAGCTTTTTGATTGACTTATTAAGTATATGTATTAATAGATATGTGTTGTATGTATTTAATATAACGTATTCATTAGGTTATTATATCAATACATTAATAATTATTATTATGATAGGTTGTAAAATTAAAAAATAAACTGAATTTATAATATTTTCTGTAATTCGTTGTTTCATTTAAGGTAAAAATATTTCAGAGAAATTTCAATTAATCTATACGGTATGAGGGGGGGGGCGGCAAAATTATTCTTGCACACGGGCGGCAACTACCCTAGGAACGGCCCTGCCCAGAGAGTTCATCCCGAAAGTGAACACTAGGGCACGGGCTCCGAATTCTCAGTGAAAACAGTGATGTGATGGTTTCGAAATTGCAGGGTACTCGTTGCCCCTCTTTCAAAACAAATGGAGCTATCAGACGATTGTTCTTCCCCCTTCCTTGTCGGGTGTCCGCGAGCACCTCAATTTATGGAATTCGTTCCGTGTTTTATATAACGGGTCGCAAAGGGGTTCGCTGCATCCTCTATAGTCCCGCTATAGTGTAATTTCTAGTCTGTCGTCAATACTTTCATGGTTCATTCGGAATCTGCGCCAACGGATCACTTTCGGACTTCTGGGCAAATGTCTTGAGGCTTCCTTCAGCCACTAGTGGGCCGAAAAAAAGATAATCTCGTACGGTTGATTCGCTGACGTCACCGCTATTCCGAATGATTTGAATCTTCGCCCCTTGTTCTTTTTCAGGATATATTTGACAACAACAAAATGGAGCTATTGGGCTGATTGCAGGTCCCCTTTGCCATGTTGGGTGCCCCCGAAGTCCATTTACACTCGAATTCGTCCTGTTTTTGAAATACGCGATGTCAGCGGAGATGCCCCAATGAACTTAACAGTATAACTGTTTATCGACTAAGACATCTCCCACGTCTAAACTTGGACGTTATTTTCAAATTTACAGCACTTTCGATCCTGAACATTGCGGTATCGTGGGTAAGGAGTGCGCCGACTCCTTGGCTAAAAAGAGGTTGGTTATTCTTCAGACCTCTCTTACTGACATCTCTCACCTCAATCAAGTATCTGATAAGAGATTGTATTAGTGTCAAATTTAAAGACCAGATATTTGATAATTATAATTCGAAATCATGGTAGTTCGATATCCAAAATGTTCTTGATCACTCTAGGAGAAATGCGTTTACAACCCTCCAATTCATCACATACCACAACTGCGTCGCTCGATAGCTATCGTGTAGTGAAGTCTGCAACGAACCTTATTGCAAACTCTACGACCTGCAAGAGTTTATGGACAGGTCCCCCTTATCCCACTATCCTGCTATCATGGCTTCGCAGGAACACGACCACTACTAGGAGGCGACAGCCGGTATAGAATCAGAGACAAGTTCGTTTCGTTTCGCCTCGTTTCGTCTCGTCGTGTTGGGTTGCGTTGCATGGCGTTGCGTTGTGTTGCGTTGCGTTACGTTGCTTTGCGTTATGTTGCGTGTTTTGTGTGAGTATGTGTGTATTTTCTTTCATTGTAATCCACCATTGAAAACAAGCTTTTTCGAAAAGATGACATCTATTAAATAAAATATAAGGGAATAACTTTCAGAAATTTGCAAATTATAACATAAAAACACGCCTGGAAATACATTCAACAGTTCAACTCTATTGATCTACTTTTAATTACTCTAGAACGTATTTCGAATACGAATTAAAGTGTAGTAGAGTTTCGATCACTCTCGAAACTCTACTACTCTTTGCATTCCTTCAAAATGTTTTACATTTGCATCACTGTACCTGAGGTGATTCTACATTTTCCGAATGAAATGTACCTTACGCCATTTTTATTCTATTTTCCCTCAGATATCGCGGAGAATTTTTTTCCCCGGGGAGAAGGGGAGGGGGAAAGGAAACCGCTAGCTTTGCTAGCGAAAACAGAACATAATCTGATTGGACGGCGATCTCTTGTAAACGCGATCAAAAAAGTAATCTCTTCGGGATCAGAATTTCGGAAGAAAGAATACTGTAATCGGTTTAAAGATTAATGTTCTGGTTCATGAGTGCTCTCCGTTTGTATGGCACAAGGATCTAAAATTCATCGGATCGAAGTTCGAATGACATTTTCCGCTCTTCTTTACCTGTTATCAATTTTGAATGCTGTTCCGAAACAGATTATTATCTCAATTTGTAGCTTTATCTGTCGTAGCTTCAAAAAAAAAGAAAAAAAAGAAATTTTACAGATAAAGTACTTTATTGTATTCATGAACGAGCTACGTGACCGAAAACAAATGTTAAAACTGCCCTATTTATTATTCATTTCAAATAATTCAAACAATGCTGTAAGCAATTTGTTGAGATAGTGCTAACAGCTGCTAGTAATTAAAGTTATGACGTATACTTGGTAAATCTACTCTCACTGAATGAATGATTCTCCTTGAATGAATCAGGAATTATAGTAATGTTTAATGAGAGAAAGTACCGAATAGTCTGATATAAGCGACTCACATTTTTAGAAATTATCCACTATATTTTCGATTTATAAGGGCGCATCCGTATTCTTATATTGCTTAATTTTTTTTTTTTTTTTTTTTTTTTTTATCCAATGCGGAGGCACTTGTATTCAAACATTGGCCCTTACTACGCCGCAGTTTTACTGTCCATTTCATTGTGGGGGCACCATATAGGCGGACAGCATTACCCCCTATGAAGGGACGACACGAACGGAGGCATTTTTCGTGGCGCAACGCTGGGACTCGATCTGAGCACCCTCAGCACCGAAAACCAGCGCGCTGTACCCCTGGGCCGCCACAAGCCCTATATTGCTTAATTTAAACTTATCTATTTCGTGATAAAGAAGGATGATAAGAATTTCTAATGTTGTTCTCTCTATTTGGAACTGTTGTTACTTATGCCCCTCGGGTACAATAACGAGACCCCCCCCCCCACAGTTAAGTGTCCATGAGAAGATAATACGATAAAAATAAGAAAACACTCACAGAGAAGAAATATTTATATGCAGATGAGACACACCGGCAATAGAAAGCAATTTATTTTCCCTAGCACCTCTTTCTCGTTGCAGGTAAAGAACTGATATTTTACCCCATATTACATCCATGCCTTATGCGCGATGCGAATCGCGCACTCGTTGTAATGCCTTAACCCCTTTGTCACAGGGCGGCTGTTTAGAACTTATCTGTATTTACTTTCCAGATCTTCTAGTTTTCTACCATAACGCATAGCGGATAGCAACCAATTTGTCTTTTGTTGTAATGCTATGGGGAACGCTATTACTGTTGAATCTGTATAATGTATTATGTCCTTGATGTTCTGGAGAAGTGGATCGGGGTTATGCCATACAAGAATATTAAATAACCGCACGTGCCCAATTCCATATCTTAATACAGATACGGATACGGTCAAATGACAGAAATGACAATATACTCTAAAACATGCTTCTGATATATTTTCTTTCCTTTCCTTCGCTTTAACATGTTAATAAAAATTTTCTGCCACTTTAAGTAGTATGAAAATAGAAACTCTTTGCAATCTTTTGTCTGTCTCATTTAGGATATGTTAAATTATCCTTTGAACAACTTCACCGCTATTATCATAAATATCCAGTACCAACTCCCTCGCTTTCAGAAAACTATGTGTGACGGCAAACGCCGAAACGAATTTTCCATAACTATGACAGCAAACACGTTTCCTCTAACACGGAATTCTAAATTTCCGCTTTAAAAGCATTAACATGTCTCAAAGTAGAAGATTAATTTAACTTAAAGCAAACTATGCAGAACAATAAGTTGGCTCAGTTTATCAGCTTCAGGAAATTACAGGGTTGCGACTTCATGGAGATACGAATGATGAATCTTTCCTCTTCATTAGGGTTATCACAGAGAATTCGAATTATTTGGCAAATTGAGGTTGATTTTGGATTGTAAACATACTTTTTATTTATTTATATTTCAATGGAATATTGCTCTCAAGCCTACATGAATTTATTTATATTGCTCTTTGTGGGTACTATTCAAAACAGTATAACAAAATCTATATGATCAAATTCTTGTAAGAGCGATGCTGACAGCAATATCAATATGTATCTCTAAAATATTCAACAGCAATTTTGAACAAGTTTTTACACACGTTTATGAGCTTGTGGTCGCCGTTCTGTGGTGACTCTGGATCCTATGTTTGTACTTATTCTAGTATTTAAGAAAACAAACTAATCTGACTCCCTCTTGTTTATTTGTTACAAGATTAAAAAACAAAAAACAAAAGTTACATTTTAACTACTCGTTAAAGAAATTATAACGTAAAAACTTATGCTGACTGTCTAAAAATGCAGCCAAGAAAACTGCCGGCACTAGCAAGGCGTGAAAAAGACGGGAAGGGGCTGAGCTACCGTGGAATGTGGTTGCTTGTTTATATGACAGTTGAGTGCTTTTCCCCATGCCGCGATGTCAAATTTGTCAAGTGACGTCACCACCAATTTGAAGGAGGGAATTTGAATAAGCGGCATCTGAATACTACTAATTTGAATAAACAGCAAAACGCAGTGCCACAAGTTCTTTGAAATTATATATTCAGTTAACCTCATGAGACGTTTCTTATGCTTTCATCGTCATTCTGACATTTCCACCTCATTTTGTGGAGGGTTTATTTCTCCCTATTGAGGGATCGAATGAATGACAGGAATAAATTGCATAAGTAAAAATGTAAATTCATTCCGTATACGTAATTACGTTACCTCCAGTCTCTTTAAATATTGTGTCATGTCATATACGTGAATAAAACTGAGTTGTTACTACTAGTTCATATATGATGGTCTTTCTAGGATTAGATAACTGTTGCATCTTTTTGAGAGCATATATCTATAGAAATACTGTTGATATGATCGTCCAAATAACTTTTATAATGTTGTATGTCACCAAATTTGATTTAAGTGGAAAACGAAATATTTGAGAGGGGGGAATATCTTTATAATTTTTCGCTCTATATTTCGTTGGGTTACATCGAGAAAGGTCTTGATGCATACTTTCAACCAGTTTCTGGTCACTCACAATGGGATTAGCTCACCATTCGTCCGTTAAAATTTATCTCATTGATGAGATAGTATTAAAAATATTTTTTTATATCTTATTTGTTAAAAAAATTCATCCCATTGGGTCGATCACTGTAATGAATAATGAAAAAGAATCCGAGCAGACAAATCAACCAATTCCTTTTTGTTTTCAAGAAACCAATCATGCGCAGTGTGGTAAGGTGCTAGAACATGTTACAAGGTACAATGGTCATGCACTTAAGGTGCTATTTTCTTAGTAAAAGGCAATTCTCCGGAAAGACAAGGCACACTCCAGAATTAAAATGTTTTGCAAGTATAATCAACAATCCACCAAAGACAACACCTTACCTTTGTGGAGCCTCCATCAAACTTCAAGTTGATGGTTACATCCCACATACACTGTTCACCGCTATGTCACCATATCCAAACACGTTTATCAGATTGGAAGAGACAAAAGCTTGACTCATTACTCCAAAGAACAACTTTTAAGTCATCTGTAATCCAGGATATATGGAATGCATTCAAATCTAAACAGAGTTCTACCCTCACAGCAGCGATGTGTGATTTGTGAGTAGATGTATTGCCATAAATATCCAGGAAGTACAACTCTGTATTTTTTCAATGGTTCTAACCCATCCTAGAAAAGCATTGCCAGCTACAAAAATAGTCTAAAGACAAAAGAAGAGGAGGAATTTTACACTTTCTATGGTGCCAGGGAATTTTCGGAGTGTATAATATTTAAATATGCATAACTGTCCATAGTGCTAAGTAGCTGTTCATGAATGGGGAAAGAAAATTACTAATACACAGGCCCAAATGAATAGTTTTCATATGTTTTATTATCTTTTAGTTAACAAATCATAAATTTAAATTAATTTACATGTTTTAATTTGAAAAATTTCATCCCTTTCTTACGTTTAAAATTTTACGTGTGCATCTCCCTGTATCGAATGCTTCAAATTGATACTCCATGATACCTCAGATACTTCCATGATACTTCTGCATTTTCAATCTTAAACAATGTCAAAAAAAAGTTAAGACAAGGATGTGATTTAAATAAAATTTTGCAGCCAATAAAATAAACTAGTGGTGCTTTAAACAGGAATATGTGTATATATATATATATATATATATATATATATATACCGGGTGGCCATAATTAAACTGACAGTGCTCACAGTGTTCTGTAGCGCGATCTATTTGCGAGAATGACGCCACATTTTGTAGGAAGATTAAACAAGATGGGGGACGAAGGATTCCGCGAAAAAATAAATTAGTTCCAAAAGTCACCGCTAGGGGAATATTTGGCGCTGTGTAATAGAGAATAGAGTGTTAACAAATGCAAATCAATACGGAAATTACCTTTTATTTTTAACCCACACCAAACAATTACCTTTGGTGAATGTAAGGGAATTTTTGTGACTGCATGTGGTGATTTGTCATCCCAAATTCGGCAGTTCTAGGTATTCACAGTTCCATGCAGGTAAAAGTGGGCCTCGTCTCCCCATAAGATTTTCCACAGCCAAGCATCATCCACCTCCATTCTGGCAAGAAAGGTGAGAGCAAAAGTCAATCGCTTATCATGGTCGGGGTACAGCAACTCCTGTACACGGCTGATCTTGTACGGATAGAAGTTGATAATCTTTCGTAAGATTTTCCATATCGTACTGTAAGGCATATCCATATTCCGAGCTAATCCACGAGCGCTAGAGGTGGCAGCAATGTTGTCTGGTCCTCTGTCGACAATCGCCGTGGCAACTGCTTCGATTGTATCCTGTGGTACAGGTTTTCGTCCTCTGCCTGACTGAACCTTCAGAGAACCTGTTTTCTCAAACGTCGCAACCATTGCTTTTAGCCCATTAACTGACACAGGACCGTTACCTTTACGCACTTTTTTGTGCGTTCTAAAAGCACGAAGAGCGGCTGACGCGTTGCACTGGTTGAGGTAAAAGAATTGACTAGTAACGCAAGCTCGACTAAAGAAGGAGACATTGCACATAAACTTTCAATCCGATTGATTCGAAACGTAACACATTGCCTTTTAAAACCCAAGCAGCTGGCACTGTGCCAATGGATGTAACGTGAAATTTGAATAAAGAACATCTTCTTCTGCTCAGCGTACGTGATATTGCAGATCACGAGACTTTATCGGTGTTTATGTAGATTTTACGCTTTTTTAAAAGTGTTGCCATATTGCACTTGAACTAAATAAGAAAATGTGCATAATAAAAGGTAATTTTATTCCGTATTAATTTGCATTTGTTAACACTCTATTTTCTATTACACAGCGCCAAATATTCCCCTAGCGGTGACTTTTGGAACTAATTTATTTTTTCGCGGAATCCTCCGTCCCCCGTCTTCTTTAATGTTCCTACAAAATGTGGCGTCATTCTCGCAAATAGATCGCGCTACAGAACACTGTGAGCACTGTCAGTTTAATTATGGCCACCTGGTATATATATATATATATATATATATATATATATATATATATATATATATATATATATATATATATATATGTGTGTGTGTGTGTGTGTGTGTGTGTGTGTGTGTATAAAATGTGGAGGATGCTTTGCATTAAATGCTAAGTTTAAATCTAGGGTATTCCAGCATCTCATAAATAAAAAAAAAACTTCTTGACTGTATGGGAAAGAAAAGCACATGGAAAATTTTGAATAACGCTATTATGTTATTTTAATATCATAAATTTTTGTATAACTGAAAATATTTTAACATATTAACAGCAAATTTATTATGCTTATATCAGATTATACATGCTGACTTCTTAAAGCACCTTTTTTGTCAGTCGGTCAGTTCATATGACCTTCCTGGATCTTCAATTTTCTGTAGTTTCTCCACCCTGTTTCCATCTCTTGGCGATATCACTGACAGTCTACTCTATTAAAAATAGTTAAAATGCAATATTCAAAATAGAAAACTTTACAGAAATGCCGTTTTATGACCACGATGAGTTGAAACATGGTGAATTCGTGTTCACATGATGCATCAGCGTAAATTCAGAGCAACAGAATATTTTAGTTTGACATAAAATCTTTCTTTCTCTCACTATTCCTTCCATTGTATACATCCTCGGCACTTCCACAAATAATCAGTAGCATCAAAATGCTTTTCATTATGCAATGCATATTGATTGATCGTAATTTGTTTTCCCTTTCTTTTAAAATGAATTCACTACAAAAGAATGTTTTTTTTTTCTTCTGCAGTTTTTTGTTAATCGATTTCCGCCCCACCCCGCTGACCTATTGTTATTTTTTTAACAGTGCGCTTTTGTTTCCATTCAAGCTAATCTGTCGACAAATCCTTTACCGGGAGGGCAAAATAATTCTTCCCTCGTAAAATTTACTGCTGCAAATATCTCCCATTATGTGATTATTGACTTCCCTCCTGATTTCTTTATTAGCTTCGCGATAAATAAGACGAAAACCCCGTTTAGGTGGAGATTATGTCTACGATGAAGCATCTGAAAGTTTTATGCCTTGATTTGGGAGGAAGGGGAAAACCCTGTCTTATCGACTGAATAGGCTTTGGTTTACTGTCACATGTGGCAAAATCATGATTGCGAATTTTATTTTCTAACGTATGGTTATTAATAATATATGTCTGTATTCTGGAATAGGATATCATTCTGGGCTGAATTTCTGGACACTTTTACTACCCGCAGCAAATTTTTCATTATTTTTTAATTCTTTGGTATCAATAAAAGCCCATTTTTTATCCTTATGGTTCTACTTTAATATTGCTTCTACCGTTAATAAATGGGGGCTTCAGAAATTTTTAAGATGATTTGACAATCATTACCGAATCATAATTACAAGTTCTTCTTAATTTCATCTCCAAATTAATTTTTCTTCTTCTCTTAAAGCAAAGACCGTAAGCCAAAATGTGTTTAAAGAACGCCCTGATTCTTTGCAGTTTTAATGTACTTATGTTTGTAATAGAAATAAGTAATATTATTAATTGTAGTTTAGTTAATTTGTAAATAAAAGCTCTTTTAATCTCTTTCCATCAAACTCCTAGTAAGTTTCTTAACTTAATTAGTTTTTAGTTTAACTTTGGAATAAATTAAGATTTACAATCGATTTAGGAGTTCTATCTATACGTCAGTGCTCAAACTGAGAGTCTCAGAATGCGGGAATATAATAGTTAATGCATCAATAAATTTAAGAAATATCATGTATTTTTGAATAGCCAATTATTTTTTAACAGAATTCTTGTCCTAATATAATTCAATTTTATTTTACTTTGGAATAAACTCCAAATTGCAATTAAAATTTTAGGAGTTCTCGCTATGTATTAATTCTCTAGTTGCTACACACCTCAAGGTAGTATAATCAGAATTATCTGTAGTTAGCAAATATTAATGCATTTGTTAATGTAACAGTCATCGAGTCTCTAAAGACCATCAATTTCTTGTAATTTTTTTTCGGGTTTGAAAAAATCTTAATGAGTAAGAGTTTAATTTTCATACTTTTAACACCGTTTTTAAACATATCATTATAAAACGTAAAGTAATACTTTAAGCATTATATAAATGTAATGCAGATAAAATGTAAACTGAACGCTGTTGTATAGTTGCAATACAGTGGAAACGTTGCTTCAGATTCGCGATGAAAATGCAACCCACATTCAAATTACCCTGCGACATATTTGTTTCACTTCTTGGTAACACTGGAGTGTTAACTCATAAATAAAGCCTTTACCTTAATTTTTGCCTATAATCCTTGGGTTATATGTAAAAAACTTATTTTTATGTAACATCTTAATGTTAATTTCTTGAAGCTGAAATTTCTTTCATTTGTTATTTTTTGTTTAGTCTCATTACTGTATTAGAAAAGTTAATGCAAAATTCAAATAACTCCTAAAAGAGATGAAACATTTATTGACATTTCTAAACATTATACTTGATTGAAGTCTCATAAAAAATCTACCTTTAACACGTCATAAACTATCTCATTTCATTATCCATCCCTTCATTTTATAGAGCGGTTTACAGCTTCTGTTGTTCAGATCCCTCCGGAATTAGGGACAAATTCAAATAGAGACCTTGTAGCTCCCTAAGGTATTCTACGGTAAATCCATAACAGAGATGTATCCTGTTGTTGCCTTAGCTATAATCTGGGTCAAGCCTATGCTTATTTTCATGCCATTTCAAGAGGCCGGATTGTGGTGGCTGATTAATCGCCCTATATAATACAAGATATTAGCTTTCTGGGACATTAGGTAGTTCGACTCTGTGTTTCTGTCATACCCTTTCACATACTTGTTTTCGGCCTTGGAATATCTATTGTAGCAATGCAAATACCACCTCTGATCCCTTTTTTTACCATCATCAGGATCATATAGTAAACTTTCAGTAACTGCTTCAACATAGCATCCTACACGAGTCTTGAAATACCAAGCTGGAATTAAATTGTAAGTTTTTAAGCATACATTATGACCTTGTACACCTTCAAATTTTTTGAAGATGTCTGGCAGGATTAATACTTCCCCAAGATTTTTATGTTAAATGCAACCCAGACCTTCTGCGGGTGAGCTTTTTCTGAATCCAATTTGTCACACTCGTTTAACCGGCTACAGAATTTTTCTGTGGATGGTAGATCCGTATCCTCACATTTTTCACACTTTATCAATTTAAACATACGGATGTACCCCTTTCTAATTAACAAGTCTACATTCTCCGAGGAAAGTACTTGGCTGTTTCTAGCTACTGGTCTCCCTCCGAGATCTTATCAAAGCTCGAACTCATTAAACAGAACATGTCTACGGACCTCACTTTCAGTCCTCGGACTTTTCGATAGAAGAATATTGACTTTTCCTACATGTTTGGAATAATTTTTATGACCTTGTACCTCCCCAACACCTTTTTGGATTTAAAGGAGTGGGGGAGTTGATGTAGAACGAGCCGTACACATTTTTTTTTTAACTAATCCCAGATTGTCTAGCAAGGCTAGACAATCTCCATAAAACCAAAAATTTCCAAAAAGTCTAAAATCAGTAGAGGGTCCAGAAGGACCTCGTCCTTAGTAAATCCCAAACAATTTAAAATATGGGCAGGGAGGCCATGTCAGCAGAGCACCAGTGGCACTCCGGGAAGATCTTCTGTCCCTGCCGAAAAGTGAGTGCTTTTATATGACCACTCATGAAGCGCGAGAAGGCCGTTTGGTACTTTCTGGGCTTGATCTGAAAAGACCCACCCGGACTTCTTCCAAAGTACCATGGGCGGCAAGGAGGAGTTCTCCAAAGATGGTTTTGTTTGATCTTCATCAAGGAGTAAATCTCTCTAAAAGTAAGAGCCTCACAAGGACTCACGTACTCCTCAGCCGCAGTCCTGGCTAAAAAGTCGGCCCTTTCATTCCCGTCGATCCCAACATGGGAAGGGATCCACTGAAAGTGAATAGTGTGTCCAGAAGAAAGCCGGTCAAGAAGATCTAAGATGTCCAGGCTAGTCTGGTCCCCAATAATAGTCCAATTTGAGAGGTGCTGAATTGAAGCACGGCTGTCAGTTAAAATCCAGACATCGTGAAATCGATCCTCAACTTGACACGCATACTGCAAGCCTTTCCTGATAGCAATAAGCTCTGATCTAAATACCGAACAGAAATCTGGGTTTTTAAGCCCTACACATTATTGTACCTGTAATTGTACCATAAGGATTGTACCGGTATTTGTACCATAAGGATTGATACTCCCTAACAAGTTCTTAGTCCTAGGAAGAAAAGTCCAGCTGGATCCTTCACAACGAATTCATCCATTTTAACCAATAACTTATCGAACACCTTTATATAACTTCTACCCCTTTCTGGTAGTAGCTGAAGAACACAAAATTAGCCTTCAGGCTCTTTATTTTTTCGGATTCTTGGTTATGAGACCTGTGGCAATAGAGATTGTCGACTTAAAAGACAGTGGTTATCATCATATTGTGTACATTTTAGATGTTGTAGATCTTGAGTCTCGACTAAAAAGTCCATTTCCTTCCCCTCGACATCATGCAACTATTTTTCTTGTTGAGTCGAAAACAAGTCTCGAGTTGATTAGGAAACACTGGATACATACGGGATAGTTAATCATCTATACAATTTATAAGATCTATCTTTTTCAGTCCGGAATAGCCGGTGATTCCATATCGCTTAGAAAAGTTGTTTGACAGTGTTGGATCCCACCTTATGAACATTTGAAAGATCCCGTTTGGCTGAAAGATCACAACTCTATGGTGGTGATCTTTCATCGAACAGTCGAGAATATCTATGTTAATACGCTAACCATTCTCTTCACAGTATAATCCAAATAACAGTCTACAATTTATGTGAACTATCAGCGCTACCCTTTTCAACTTTGATTATCTTCGAATACCTTTTTGCCCACAGTACTCGTGGATTTGCTGAACCGCCTTCTTTTCAAGTGTTGGATCTGTCAATGCTGTGTTGTATTTGTTGATGATAAGCAGCTCAAAAAGTCGAGATTTTCGACATTTTCGAAAATCTCGAAATTATTTTAATCACTTCCACATCCACTTGGTTAAAAGACCAGTTTTAGACTTCTCCATTTTCGTGGCCTTCCGATCGCACACGGAAGACTAACCTTTAAATTCCATTAATGAAATCCCTTAAAATTTATAACCTCCAGGCTCCTCTAAAATGGCTCTAGAACCGGTATATACACTCTTTTTACCACTATGCGGTTACTGTAAATGAAGGATGTATTTTCAAAGTACTGTTGGCTCTCTGTTTAACGACTTTCAAGGGACCGTGAAAAATCGTCCTTAAGTAGAGATTGTCCTTAAGCACAATTTGTGAAAAAATAACATTTCCCTTCATACTTTACAGGCTTAGGACTGCCAATATATTTCTTAATATATTGGCGAGTTTAAAAATGTTATTTTTATTATCATTATTATTTTATTCACAAAAAGTTATTTTAAATTACATTGAAAAATGAGTACAAACAATATAATAAATTCAATAAATTAGGTTTTTAAAAAGTCAAAAAGTGTTGATTTCTTCATTTTTCGCCTTATTTCGTTATTCTCTTTTCCAGATTTTCCAAAATGTTAAATGTGTCATCTTCCATATTCGATGTAATATAGCGTCGGAGAACATCTAGAGCAGATGTTGCATCTGTGTCAGACGGTGGCAGTGTCTCGTTTTCCGTGTCTTCAACTCCACCTTCTTCGTCTGACACTGTGCTTTCGTTTACTATATCTTCATAAATTTGTTCTACATTTCTGTAATCTGTTGTTAAAACAGATTCATCACAATTGTAGAAATCTTGAATTGAAACATCCTCATCTTCAACAAGACTTCTCCATTCTTCAGGAGTAATGTCATCTTCGTTGATTTCTACATCCGTACTTTGCAGTTCCACTACAAGTTCTTTCTGAATTCCAGCAACGCGAAAGCAGTTTTTTTATTGTGGAAGAAGAAACTTTTTCCGTGCTGATGTTATCATGTGATTTGCTTCCAAGATTGTAAATTTTCCAATTTTCATACTGTCAGCCGAATTGTTTATTAATTTCCTAATTGAAGACTTTCTGTAGTATGCTTACACACTAAGAATGATACCCAGGTCTAATGGCTACAACTTCCTAGTGCAATTAGCTGGTAAGAAATGAATAGTCAAATTTGTAAGTCTAGGGATATTTGGAGTATGTGCAATGCAACGGTCGATTAAATGTAAAACTTTTCTCCTTTTTTGGTGACCTTTTGCATCAAATTTTCTAATCCAGTCAATAAAAATGTGTGATGCCATCCACGCTTTATTGTTAATCTGATACTCACAAGATTTCCTGGTGATATTCTTAAAACAAATTGGTTGGTTTGATTTGCCTAAAATTAGTGGTGGAAATTTCTCAGATCCATCCGAATTAATGAACAGTAAAACAGTCAATCGTGCCTTACTGCGTTTACCACTAAAGCACTTTTCGCCCATATACGTTAAAGTTTTATTAGGCACCATATTTTAGAATAGACTCGTCTCATCTGCATTGAATATGTTCTTCTCGTCATGTCCATCTGATATCCCGTTCAGCACCATTTTCCATTCTTCCACTATTTTTTCATCTACGGAGCCACTTTAGCCAGATATGCTTTTAAATGCAAGCCCATATCTTTCTTTGAACTTTGCTAGCCAATCAGCTGAAGCCTGAAAATGCTGCATTCCAAACTTTTCTGCCAGAACAATAGCATTTTCTTTAAATATCACTCCGGAAATTGGAATATTGGATGCTCATGCTTCATGAAACTATTACAGGACTGCCTTATCAAACTTTTCTGATCGGCCACATTGAATTTTCTGCCGTTTGGATTTGGATCCCAAACCAAAATTTTGTGCTGCTTCAAGAATTTTCTCTTTGCGTGCTAAAATGCCTTTGAGCGTAGACTCGGGTAGCTGAAATTGTCTTGCGAATTGGACTTTTGTTATTCTAACACTTTCTTCCCAGTCTTCAATAATTTCAACCTTCTAGTGTAGCGTAAGATACTTTCGCTTTGATGCCATTTTGCTGTGCTCACCTCGTATTCCTACTGGAATGAGCTCTTACACTCAACAATGAATTCTCTAAACATGAACACCTGTTTCCCTGAAGGAATGAGAGAGGGCTACTATTGGACAGTTCGTAAGTCACATGACAACAGATGGTAGGGACAATAGAGTGATTCAGCTCCTTCACTAGGAGCTCCATGAAAGAATATTCGATCTTCCTAGAAACAGTAATTCCCCCCTCCCGTTTTTCCCACTGCAACATTGCAAGCATCAAGGAAATTCCAGGTCTGTTATTGAAACCAAACTTGTTTTCCTCCGTAGAAGGTTCCCCTCCTGCAGATAAAATGTTGAAGAAAAACGGTCATCATGTTAAACAAATTCGTCGTTAAACAGAAACAACGTCGTCTTTAAATTGAATTTCTTACATCGGAGGGGCAGGTACTGGGAAATATCGTCTTTAAATAGAGATCGTCGTTAAGTACAGCGTCGTTAAACAGAGCCAACTGTATTTACAACTAAACGCCGTAGTCTGGACACTTAGATGTGTATATATTTTCACTTTTACCCTCCTCATGTTAGTGGCCAAATTATGTAAGTGCTACAAAGACAGAATGGTAAATTTCTTTAAATAAATACTTAACGCATTAACAAGTCTAAATAAAACAACCTTTAGTCAAATACAGGTTGGGTAATTGCACAACATTCGACAAGAGGTTTTGACAGAAAAAAGAAAAAAGAAAAGAACCAAATCTGTTGAATAAAATGGAAAAAAAACCTTATTGACTACATGAGTTAAGTATGTTAAAGTGAGTTAAAAAGGTATCCTCAATTGTTTTGTTAGATGAAAAGCATGACGATGCAGTAACCTTAAAGCAACTTAAATTTATGAGAAGATATGTCACTAAATTTTAGATACATAAAACGGTGAACAAGGTATCTGGGACAAACGGGATAAAAGGGCAAACTAATGAGAAAAAATAACCACAGATCATAAACTATTAAAAAGAAGATGAGATAATCCAAAAGCCAAAAACTGAAACTACACAAAATCGAAGCGTAGTACAAACGAAAATAATCCCCGGCTCGAATAAATAAAGTGGTGCAAAACATAATTTATTGCTCGTTTTGTCTAGGTAACGGAAGAAAAAAGCAAACTTACCAGAAAAATTGATGTTAAAAAACAATAAAAATAAATAATTCTAAAAAAGGTAGAAGGGAAATAAAACTAATTATTCTACGAACTCTCCAGGCAGATGAAATTTTAGGAATGCAATTATGTCATAGACAAGATTGTTGACATTATAAGTAGTTGAGAAACTATATTAAAATTCTAGTTGAGAATCACAATTAGGACTGCATACTGGAATCCAATAAATAATAAATCAATGCAAAGAATTCCTAGAAAAAGAAGGGAATTAAGAAATTGAAATTCCTTAATATCAAACAAGAACAGATTGCACCCGTTTTCTGAAGACTAATATTCCAGACATGATATAATAAAAGCATAAGCTTTACAAAGCTAAATATGTTTTTGATTGGGAGGTGTCTAAGTGGAGCTACAGTTTTGAATTTCAAAGTATTTTTTTTCTATTGGAACTTCCACAAAAATTTAGGATAGCTGGCTCTTTCATTCTTTATACAATTAGGCATTTGAGTTAAAACTCTTCAGTGTAAGGTTATGAAAATATACATCTTAAATATTCATTTTTTTTTAGCATTGATGCATAGACAGTGTGAATAGATAATATACTGACAAACTCAGAGGGTTGTTAGCTGACATCAAGAGGAACAAAAATTGTAATGGAACATGGTGATGAAAAACACGTTTAGTTGGTGAAAATCACTAAAATACGTAATCAGGTTCTGACTCCATAGGAGAGAGAAAATGGATGTTAGTTGATTGCTGTAGGCGTTCGTGGATTCTATCACGATCTCTGACGTTCCACAGCACATTTTTAAAGCTAGTTGCGTAACCACCTAGTGCTACATACCCAGGGTGATAGACTGGACGGGCCGGAACCATAGCTTGCTCTCTACATTCACCGGATCTCATTACCGACTAAATGTGGTTTGCGACACCATGTTCTATTACAATTTTTGTCTCTCTTGATGTCCACTAACAGCCCTCTGAGTTTGTCGTCATATTATCCGAAAACCATGTGTAATGCATTTCAAAAACAATTATAGAGTAAAATATTACTGTACAAGGATAATCTCTATAAGGATAATTTACATTATAATTGATAGTGTCACATTTCATTAAGTGTATGCACCCCTAGAGTCACAGTGTAACACAGACGTTGCAGTGACGTCACATGACACACTGTGATTACGTTGCAGCAATGTATAGGTATCTGGTTTAAGACCTCTATGAGAACACTGTGTCGTAACACTGCAATACGCATAAACTGTGACTTCTTGAGAAGTAAAAGATATGTTTTGAAATATCCTTTTGTTTGAGTTGCGTTGTTAGAAGGTAGCTTCACAAAATGGTTTCAAGATGGTCTAAATTTAGTTTTGTCCTTTACCTCCTTGAGGCGTGCAATATAATTAACATGTTTGCTGTACGGATGTACATAAATTTGCCTTTATTTGCTGTTATTATTTTTATATTTTTTAAATGCACGTCTGAATACGGAAATGCTCTTCTTCGGTAAAACATGAAGGAATATATTTTTTACCCATCATCATACTTATCAA
Organism: Dolomedes plantarius; assembly: GCA_907164885.2. Lineage (NCBI taxonomy): Eukaryota > Metazoa > Arthropoda > Arachnida > Araneae > Dolomedidae > Dolomedes > Dolomedes plantarius. The sequence continues at coordinate 164,604,159 of OU015497.1, read as the reverse complement.
TAATTTAGCATTTTCTTTCTAAAATAAATAACATTCCTACACTTTTTGGTACCATCTTACTTTACAAACGTGTAAAGTAAGTCGTGACATGCATTTATTAATATTACTTATTAACTAAAAGATAAATTTATTGTCACGTAGACCTTAATCGAATAAAATTACTAACTCATTACTATTTAACATCATTTGTTAATTTAATTCCCATGTGATGATAAATTTCCTTTGCGTCTGGATTTTTACTATCTATCATTTGCGCACTAACATTACGAAAAATTTTGTAAAAGGGTTTGAAAACTTATAGAATATATATATATATTGACACAAGGCAAAGATGATCTTTTGACGTCATTGGGTTTAGTGCTTTTCTTGCTAATCATTCTTCCAAACAGTTTTTTTGGGGGGAACTGCTGCTTCAAGCTACTCATTTTACATAAGTTATCATCGATAAATAAAATACGACGGACCATAAGGAAAATAATTACAAGAGTTATAGCAGACCCATAGTTTTATATTGAAACTACATCTGGAGATCTTAGGATTTGAAACAAAAAATTCCAGCAAAAGAAACGAAAAAATTCCGTGCTTGGTGTCAAAGCCGACACGTTAGGTAGCGTCACACCGGTTATGTCGGCGGGTAGCGTCACACCGGTTCATTCGGCTGGCTGGATGCACTGTCGCTGCGGATCGTCGATCAGGCCTTCAGGAAATAAAGCTCTAATCGCAGAAGTCTCAGTTGCTGGAAACAGATCTCACTCGTCGGAACTGACTGGAATGAGACGAACTCGAACTCTAAGCGTAATTCGATCTATTTATTACATAGTGGACGGCTCGTCCCACACTCTCACCAAAGATGCTAGCTGCTTCGAAAATATAGAAGATCAAGTTTTGATCTCTAAACGACCCTTCTCAGCGAGAGAGATGTCTTCATCCTTCAGAAACAGGATCGGGATCGGCCTAGGATCTGGATCAGATCCAAAAGCAAAACCAGTCTCCGACTCTCCTCTCCTCTCGTCTCGTCTCGTCTCTGTAAATATCTCCTGCATCCGCTTTTAAAACATTTTTCCCTGGCGGGATCTGTAACAACCCCGTTCCTGGATCTGAGATCTCATAGGCCATTGGTTTTTGTCCCGTGTGCAAAACGATATCTGTTTTCATATTGTTATCGCACCGGTGGATCATTACTGCCTCTCATCAGGAAGATGGTCTGCTTTTGTTATGCTTTTGTGTTATAGTGTCTACGCTCCGAGACATCGTGGCGACTAGCTATTGTAAGTCGTTCCTCACCTGCGAGTCGAACAGCTGATTCTTTTGTAAGCCACCCCTCGCTCGGGGAAAAATATTGCATCTTAGCAGTTCGCCGATGGGTTTACTTTGCTTCAAGCCGAGGTTAATAAATTTTCTGGGTCATGAGGAGGGAAAATGTCACAGCGCCTCCACCCTTTGAAAAGATTTTGCGGTTCCTGCAAAATCTGAAAAGCAAGGATTAGGTACAGGGGATTAATTTGTATTCCATCTTTAGAGGCATCCCTGACAATTTTAATCAATGCATCAACGTTTGTTACAGACCAACTTTTACATTTTCACCATACTTTCCTTGACATTACAATTAATTTATAGTAAAAAAAATATTTTACATTAGCTCAATACCTTGATTTAAAAGACATTAAATTTCATTTATAATTATGTAAAAAAAACATTTACATTTACAACATTACCTTACTAAAAAGAGAAAAAATTTTATCTTGGTACAACTTTTAATTCAAGAACAATACACTTATCTATATATATAAAACAGTTCCGTAACTGACTCATTCACTGACTGACATACAACGCACAGACCAAACCGCTGGACCTAAAGGGCTGAAATTTTGCATGGTGATTCTTCTTATAGTGTAGGGGTGCACTAAGAAAGATTTTTCAAAAATTCTTCTTAGATTGTTTTAAATTAACTGTTTTTTTTTACTTTTTTTACGTTTGCATTTAAAATAATAGAGGAAAAGGTGGGATTATGGACCCTGCATTTATTATGGACCCCCTTAATATCTGCCCTATGCGCAGGTGCAGACGCTAATTATAGCTGTGATCTAGAGTCCCTAGGTGGCTGTAATGGATAGTCACGGTCATTCACCCCAGTTCACTCGCGAATGATGTCCTGTGGCCAATTGCTTGTTTTTCGAGTTTTTAAACTTTTTCTGAGAAAAGTGAAAGTGAATATTTTACATATCTACTACTACGTTTTGTAAAAACTGATTCCTGTGCCTTATTCTACACGACATGAAGTTCCTTTTCATCTAGTTCGAAATTAAATTCGATGTAATTCATAATGCGAAAAATGAGTTTGTTTCCAAGATGGCGTTGTTTGAAATATGGACCCCAAGGGTGCTGGTATTATGGACCCGGGTCCATATTACCAACAACCGGTTTCCATAATATAATAATAATGTTTCCGTGAGAAAATACAATTCCACAGTTGATTTCATTGTGATACATTTTATTTTAATGTTTTGTAATCCTTCTCGGTTATTCTGGAAGCTAAGAATGAAAGTTGAGAAGAAATCTCCCTCTAGTAAGGACGCTGTAGTGCGCAGAAGAAGTTGGGATAGGGTGAAGATGGTTCAGGCTATCTAGAAGCTAAGATGCGAAGAAATGGAACTAAAGGAGGCTGTTAGAATGTTTTGTGTATCAAGAATAACTTTGAGATTATTGGCTTCACAAGTGGATAAGCCAGCAGCAGATTTGGTTATACAAAAACTAGAGTTTGGTTTTGGTTTGGAGCGCTACGGTCAACTTTTGTTATACAAGGGCTAATTAGACCAAGACCTATAATTTAAAGCTGATTAAAGGTGGCTAGGTTATTTATTTTTTTTTTTGCTGGAAGGCTTGTGTTCAGGGAATCATTTCCAGAATCTTCAATGTAGATGAGACTGGTTTAAGTGTGGTTCAGTCAAAAGTTTCCCAAGTCATCGGGTTGAAGAGAAAACGTCAGGTGGGATCTCTATCTATAGCTGAACGTGGTTCTCTGGTAACTGTGGTTTGCTGCATGAATGCTGGGGGATCATATTTTCCACCAATGATGATATTTCCTCTCAATATCTTAACGGATCAGCTTATGAATGGAGCCCCATCCAGAGCAATTGGAAGAGCTCATCCCTCTGGGTGGATATAAGCCCATATGTTTACAGAGATGGCCCAGACCAGCAAGAAGCATCGTGCATTTTCTGTGAAGGTGCATTCAAAGATGACACATGAGGAGAAATTTATTCGTTGTGGGATGAGTCTACACTGGACTCATTTTGTATGAACCGGAGCCGAAGCTGAGTTTTATATTTGCTACTTTTGTCGTCAAAATTGAAATTTTTTTATATAGATAATATTTGATGATCCAGCTGTTTAATAATATATTATCTTTCTTTCACTTTTTCATTTAAAAACTTTCTCTTGTTTGTTTCCAACTGTTTAATAGATAGATAAATGATTTTTTTGGTAAAAAGTGTGGGGGTCCATATTACCCTCCACTTTCGGTCACCTGCAAGTTTTGACTTTTTTCATTTATGTGATTCTATACATCTTAAAATTAGATTTAATGGCAAATCCACTTAAAGATGTTTAGATGATGAGTTATCGAAGAGGTTAGAGCCCCCAAAATATGAAAATCGGTCTTTAGTATGACCACAGTGACCCAAAAACAAAAGGAGGGTCCATAATCCCACCTTCTCCTCTACTTTGAGGGTTATAAAATTTATATCACGAGAAAGATAATAAAAATTCCTTTAAAATGAAATTTTTTTCGAATCTTTACCTCCATTTCCTGATTTGTGGTGAATTTTTAAAGATTAATTTTTAGAATTTAATTTATTAAATGCTGATCACGTGATTTCTTTTTCTGGTACTTTAAATAAATTTATCGTCACGCGCATAACAACTAAATAAACAAAAAATATTTTTTTTCCTTGCTAATGCGGCAGACGATAGGACATTATCGAAAAAATATTAAAATACAGTAAAAGAAATGTTCTACAAATTGTATTGTATTAACTGTACTATATTCTTTAGTATTCTTTATATTAGACTAGCTGAAAACCCGCGCTTCGCTACGGAGTACATTCAAAGTAAATACAACGGTCAACGTATGCAATTTATGCCAAAAAATAAATACACTGCTGGCCACTGTAAATGCAACACCCTGAAGGAAACATGCAAATAACATGAAATTTACAACATGCATTAGCGGAGGTGAGATATGCAAATGATTATAATTTCAGCGCAGACGCACATCACGCGCGCCTGTGGCGCCACATCAAAGCGCTATTTAAGGTTTGGAGATTTCGACGATTTCAAGTTCGGCAATTGTGTTTTTCTTGTGTTTTTTTCGAAAAAACGATCAATTATGCCTCGTCGAAAACAGCGATCATCTTTTGATCAAGTATCCGAGTTCGACAGAGGAAGGATAGTGGCCTACCGAGATTGTGGATTATCTTTCAGGGAAATCGGTAGTCGAGTTGGACGAAACCAAACAACTGTAATGCGGATATGTGATCGTTGGATGCAGGAGGGTACGACGGACCGGCGTGTTCGATCGCATCCACCTCAGCGCACCACGTCACGTGCTGACCGGCAAATTGTGCGCATGGCAGTGACGGATCGCTCAGTCCCATCACGAACCATAGCACAGCACATGCAGTCTGTAACGCATCATCAAGTGTCTGCGCGTACCATTCGACGCCGTTTACAGCACAGTGGTCAGTCCGGGAGACGTCCATTGCTTTGTCTACCCTTGACGCAGAACCACAGACGTCTCCTCCGCCAATGGTGCGATTAAAAAAGGATGTGGACGGTAGAATGGATTGAAATTGTCTTTACTGACGAGTCACGCTTCTGTCTGCAACACCACGATGGTCGCATTCGAGTCTGGAGACACCGTGAAGAGAGGATGCTGAACAGCTGCGTTATGCACCGCCACACTGGTCCTGCACCGGGTATTATGTATGGGGCGGTATTGGATATCACTCTCGCACACCTCTAGTACCCATTGCCGGTACTTTAAACAGCCAGCGCTACATCTCCGAGGTGTTGGAGCCAGTTGTCCTTCCTTACCTTCAGGTCTTTCCCACAGCCATATTTCAACAGGATAATGCGCGACCACACGTGGCACGCATTATCCAACGATTCTTCGTCAATCACCAGATTGAATTGCTTCCCTGGCCGCCTCGCTCTCCGGATCTTTCGCCGATAGAAAACATGTGGTCCATGGTTGCTCTACGATTGACCCAGATTCCATCCCCAGCTGCCACAGCAGATCAACTTTGGCAACGTGTGGAAGCTGCTTTGTCTGCTGTACCCCAAGAACTCATCCAAAGTCTCTTTGAATCAATGCCGAGGAGTGTGGCAGCGGTGATCTCCAACAATGGCGGCTACTCTGGCTACTCATTTTGGCAGGAACCACACTTCACAGAAGTCTATAAATTTAATAATTTGATACTTGGTCAACATGTTATCTACAAAATAAATTTTGTTGTGATATCTCTTGTCTTTCTTGGTGTTGCAATTTGGGTGGCCAGCAGTGTATATATATTTATAACAAATGCGATGATCAATGTATACAATTGATGTAAAATATATATCTATCTATATATATATATATATTTATAAAAAATCGTAAGGGATATGCATTTTTTTTGGATAATATCCAATCGTCTGCTGCATTAGAATGAGAAAAAAATATTTTTTTTGTCTATTTAGTTGTTACGCACGTGACGATAAATTTATTGAAAGTACCAGAAAAAGAAATCACGTGATCGGCATTTAATAAATTAAATTCTAAAAATGAATCTTTAAAAATTCACCAAAAATCAGGAAATGGAGGTAAAAATTCGAAAAAATATTCATTTTGAAGGAATTTTTATGATCTTTCTCGTGATATAAATTTTATAACCCTCAATGTATTATTTTAAATGCAAACGTAAAAAAAGTTTAAAAAACAGCTTAAAAATTTAATTTAAAAAAATCTAAGAAGCATTTTTGAAAAATCTTTCTTCGTGCACCCCTACACTATTAGAAGAATCGCCATGCAAAATTTCAGCCCTTTAGGTCCTGCGGTTTGGTCTGTGCGTTGTATGTCAGTCAGTCAGTGAATGAATGAATGAATGAGTCAGTTACGGAACTGTTTTATATATATAGATTTAATTTGAATATTTTCTTCTACATTATTTTATCTATAAAATTATCCTTTACGATTTTCTTATAAATATATATATATATATATATATATATATATATATATATATATATATATATATATATATATATATATATATATATATATATATATATATATATATATATTACATCAATTGTATACATTGATCGTCGTATTTATCATATAATATATATATTTATATTTGGCATGAATTGCATACATTGACCGTTGTATTTAATTTGAATGTACTCCGTAGCGAAGTACGGGTTTTCAGCTAGTTTACAAATATAATAAGAGAAAAAAATGTTACAATTCAAGTAATTTTAACTTATTCCGCTATACTAAGACAGTCTGCATGTTTGTTTTGTGATCCTGGTCTATGAACAATTTTGTAGTTAAAGGGTTGCATAGCTAAGGACCACCTCATAAGCCTATGGTTGTTACCGGCATTATTTTTCAAGAACACCAGGAGATTATGATCCGTTTCTATCGTAAACTGTTTTCCGTCCAAATAATGTCGTTGCATTTTGATTACGAAAATAATTGCGGCGCACTCCTTCTCGGTCGCGCAGTACCGCCGTTCACTGTCTGTAAATTTTCTACTCAAGAACAACATTGGGTGTTCCGAGTTATCTGGCCCCCCCTTTGGGCTAGTATCGCTCCCATTCCTATATCCGACGCATCTGTCTGTAGTATGAATTCTTTAAAGAAATCGGGGGCGTATAAGACCGGTTTCTCTGTTAACTTTTCCTTTAGAATCTGGAATGCTTTCTCACATTCCTCCGTCCATTCTATTTGTTCTTTTCGATTCTTACCTTTTAATGCACGAGTTAAAGGTGCCGCTATCAACACGTATCCTTTAATATATCGGGCGTAATACCTGCTCAATCCTAAGAATTGGCGGATTTGAGTTTTTGTTTTGGGCGACGGAAAATCTAACACGGCGTTTATTTTTGCCTCAGAAGGCGTCCAACTTCCTTTTCCTACCACGTGCCCTAGGTACTTTACGCGGTTTTGTGCGAACTGACATTTTGACGGTTTTATGGTCAGTTTTGCACTATCTTTTTCAGAACGATGTCTACGTGTTTTAAGTGGTCCTCCCAATTTTCAGAAAAAATGGCCATATTATCTAGGTACGGGACACTAAACTCTTCACAGCCTTGTAAGAGTTGGGACATAAACATTGAAAAGCTATAAGGGGCATTCACAAGCTCAAATGGCATTACCAGGGGTCTATAGGTCCCAAATGTTGTTACGAACGCGGCTAATCTTTGCGCTCGAGGGCTTAAGGGTATTTGCCAATAGCCTTTCGTTAAGTCAATCACCGTTATGTAATTTGTTCCGCTGACTTTCTCCACTCTCTCCTCGACATTAGGTAACGGAAAGTATTCGATCCTAGTCATCGGATTTAACTTCCTATAGTCGATGCAGGGTCGGGGATCTCGACCTGGAGTTTCGACTAAAATCATGGGGGAAGTAAAGTCCGACTCCCCAATTTCTCTGATGTTGAGATCCAACATTCGTTTTATTTCCGACTTTAATATTTCATTCTGCCGGGGTGAGGTTGGGTACGGTTTAGATCGGACGGGTTTTTCGCTGATGAGCTGAATGTCGTGCTCGAATCGATCTGTTCGGCCTGGTTCATTAGAAAATATTTTCACGTGTGACCTCAGTAATTTACCTAACTGCTCAATTTGCTCGGGCTTGGACCGATTCCCTAGCTCTCTATCTTTAATGATTTCTTCGAAATCGAACACAGTGAGGTTTGCGGCAGGATACGGAATTTCTAAATCCGCATCCGTTAACTCACGTCCCATTTCCTCATTCATTAGGAAATTTACTTTCTCCACCTGTTGGTGGTAGGGTTTCAGCAAATTTTTGTGATATATCTGAAATTTTTCGGTCCTACCGAGCATCCGAACAATGTAATTAGTCTCCGATATTTGACTTTCGACTATCCCAGGGCCTACCCACTGAACTGACAATTTGTTCTGCCTGGAAGCCGCTAACACTAGGACTATATTGCCTGGCCTGAATTTCCGCTGAATCTCGCCTCTGTCATAATAATTTTTTCGTTTCTCCTGCACTTCTATCATCCATTCGGAAGCGAGTTCTTGGCATTTCTTGAGGCTGTTTAATAACCCGAATACATATTCGGTGACTGGGGTTTCTCCCTCTTACGCCTCTGTCCATTGCTCATAAAGCAAAGATTCGGGAGTTCTTAGGTTTTTCCCGTGGACCAGTTCTGACGGGCTAAAATTTGTGGACTCGTGTGTGACGGTCCGCAATGGTAATAGAGCCGCGTGAAGGATGCTCTCCCAATCTTGTCCTGACTCTAAGCACAAAACTTTAATTATTCATTTTATGGTTCGGTGCCACCTCTCCACGCTATTACTTTGGGAGTGTCTCACCGAACTATGCGTGGTCGCAATATGAAACCTTTCGAAAAATGTCTTAGTCAATTGACTCGTAAAACACGTGCCGTTATCGCACTGGATTCCCTTCGGGAAACCAAGCGTACTAAAAATTAACATGAGGGTCTGCGTTACCGTTTCTGACCGGATGTCGGGGACAGGTATAGCCTCAGGGTATTTCTAGGCTATACAGATAGCCGTCACTAGGTATCGATTCCCTTTTGTTGACATGGGAAGGGGTCCCACAGTGTCAACGCTAAGTTTAGTAAACACCTCCCTTATGATAGGTACAAGTTTCAGAGGAGCCTTTTTCTTCTCCCAAGCTTTCCCTATCCGCTGACACGGGTCGCAAGATTTTACGTATATCTCCGCGTCTTTGGTCCACTGGGGCCAATAATAATAACGTAATAGTTTGTTTTTCGTTTTAAGGACCTCCATATGTCCCCCTAATCCCTCGTGAGTCGAAATTAAGATTTTGACTCGGACACATTTAGGAATGACTAACTGTCTCCGTTCTTCGCCTCTGTGATCCGTGGATCTTCTAAAGAACAGCCCTTTTTCAACCAAATATTCGGTTGTGGTTTTATTTTTAACCCTGTCCCAGAGGGGCTCTTGTTCATTACACCTCTCTTGCTCTTTTCGGAAAATTTCTGAGCTTTCACCCACTAAATACGTTTCTGCACTCTCTTCCCTCGGGGGCAATACTAATTCGCTCTCGACCCCGACCGCTCCCTCTTCACTCTGACCAGTTTCGGTTTCAACTCCTACGGCGGGTATCGGGTTTTCGGGTTTTTCCTCACGACATACTATGGCTCGGGACCGGCTTCGCGTAACGATGGCGTTCATGGACTGGGGTTCGCTTTTCAGCCTCTCAACGAGTTCCTGGGTATAATTTCCCAATAAGTAATGATCCATTTCCATTGGCTTCCCTACCACGGCTGCTTTTGTGAGCAGATCCCCATATTTTTCACTCTCTATTCGCACTCTGGTGACCGGTAAACTCCGCAATTCATTTTCTAAGGCTGTGCGGACCCATACCATTTGTCCTGTAAAATCTTCGGCTTTTATTAATTTAATAGGGGCTATGTCAAGACTCGTACCACTGTCCATGAGAATGGGGGTCTCGATACCATTTTTTTGCCTTACTTAAGTATGGCTTTAACACTGGTTCAAAGCTCTCCGCGGTAGCTACATTGTTCACACGCTCGGCATTTTACCTGTGTAATTCGGGGCACTGAGGTCTCAGATGCTCGGTTGACCCACACAGATAACAAGCTGGGGGCTTACGTTTGTCAAACTCCCGTGTGCGCCAGTTATTCCCACCTGATCTTTGGCTTCTCCAGTTAAAAGAGATAGACTTTTACCTGTCTCCCTTTTTATCCTCATTTATCTTCTCGGCGGTTTTGGGTTTCTCTGTCGCCTTTTTCTTTGATGGTTTTAAATTAAGGGGTTTTCGAGTAGAGCGTCGCGTCGCCTCGTACTCGTCTAATTTCTTTACTAAGATGTTAGGGTCCACGATAGCTCCCCAATCATCTAAAAAGTGTTCTCGGATTTCCGCCGGGACGCGTTTTTTAATCTGGTCTGCTATCATTAGATTTTCGAGGGCCTCAAAATCCCCTACTTTTACCCCTTCCAGGTATCCTTCTAGATAGCTTCTTAATTCAAAGATCATATCTTTCCACAGGGCGCCCGGTCGCCTCTGATGTTGATTCAATTTTACACGGAATGTCTCCAGACTCAACTTGAAACGGCTCAGGAGTAATTTCTTTACCTGGGTGTAATCATCTGCTACCTCGACAGGTTCGCGAATAATTATTTCAGCGATCTCCGAGGGTAATAATGAAAGCAGATGCATCATTCGCTCCCCATCCTCAACCTGAGCCTTCCGCGCCTGTCATTCGAAAAGGGTTAGGAAGAGCGAAATGTCTGACTTTTACGGATCATATTTCTGCATTAGGGCTTTGAGATTTTGGACCGGCCTAGCGCTATCATTCTGGATGAATTTACGCTGGCGGTTTCGGTGCCTGGGTCAACCTCAACCTTATTAACCTCAAATTATCTTTTTTTAGCCTCGCGCTCTAATTCTATTTGCTTAGCATCGGTTTGTTCGCGCTCTTCTTTAATGCATTTTAATTGAGCCCCAATACTCTCCTCCTCATACCTAGTACTGGATAAAATTTTATCACATAGGTGACATTTCCTGTCTTGGTCCTCGAAATCAATCTCAAGATCATATGAAAGAGTCTGGAGATCCTCTTTCCTATGCGTCATTAAAAATGCCATTTTACCTATCTCAATATAACCCAATTACACTATTCCAAAATCAATTTTCCAAAGTAATACACTCTAAAAAATACGTTAATAAGGAATAATAAAAATACACTTGTCTTAATTTCTTGCACCAATACGATTAATACTAAAACACAATATGCAATCTCGGTTCAATAACATGTTACACAATTCTACTCAGAAAAAAATTCATGTAATACATTTCCCCACAATAACATACACTTGCAAAAACATTCCTATGTTTTCAATAGATACACTTTACTAAATTTTGTAATACTTCGCGACTTGTTCATAAACCAGATCACATATAAAACCACAATGTCTCGAATTTCTCGGACTCAAGAAAAATATTACTAACGAGCTGATGCTCTAACATTTTTCAAATTTCTCGAATTTGGTTAACTTTAGAGTTAATTATTAAAACAACTATTTTCTCGACTTTCTCGACCACTGAATTAACTACAGAGTTAATTATTAAAACAAATATTTTGTCGACTTTCTCGACCACTTAAATAACTAAAGAGTTAATAATTAAAACAAATATTTTCTCGACTTTCTCGACCACTTAATTAACTAAAGTGTTAATAATTAAAACAAATATTTGTCGACTTTCTCGACCACTTAATTAACTAAAGAGTTAATATCCATAAAAACACTTCAAGTACACATTTGACTCTAGAGAATGAAAAACAAGTACCTGTCCTCGAAGCTTGCTTCTCTCCTCGGGTATGTTGGCTTTTCTCGGCTTAGTAGGAATGGATCCACCGTCGAAAGTTCAGACACTGTTAAAAGTTCGGAGTTTTCTTTCACACAGTACGCGCACACACTCTTGGTCTCGCACAGATCATTCTCTAATACTGGATTCGTCTAACGCTGCCACCATAAATTCTAATATTAGTTTAGCTGTAACATATTCCGTGCTTGGTGTCAAAGCCGACATGCTAGGTAGCGTCACACCGGTTATGTATAGTGATCAAACAGCTTACTAATAAGAACTTTGTTACACTAATATCAATTTATTTGGAATATTCTGGATTAAAATATTTCACGATTAGGTCGTGTTCTGGAACAACAATTATACACTAGTAATATCCGTTGAAGTCTGCGATGCACGTTGAAGATAGTCCATTCGGCTGGCTGGATGCACTGTCGCAACGGATCGTCGACCAGGCCTTCAGGAAATAAAGTTCTAATAGCAGAAGTCTCAGTTGCTGGAAACGGATCCCACTCGTCGGAACCGGCTGTAATGAGGCGAACTCGAACTCCAAGCGCAATTCGATCTATTTATCACAGAGTAGTGGACGGCTCGTCCCATACTCTCACCAAAGAAGCTAGCTGCTTCGAAAATATAGAAGATCAAGCTTTGATCTCTAAACGACCCTTCTCAGCGAGAAAGAATCTTCATCCTTCAGAAACAGGATCGGGATCGGCCTAGGATCTGGATCAGATTCAACAGCAAAACCAGTCTCCGACTCTCCTCTCCTCTCGTCTCGTCTCTGTAAAAATCTCCTGCATCCGCTTTTAAAACATTTTCCCCTGGCGGGATCTGTAACAACCCCGTTCCTGGATCTGAGCTCTCATAGGCCCTTGGTTTTGTCCCGTGTGCAAAACGATACCTGTTTTCATATCGTTATCGCACCGGTGGATCATTACTGCCTCTCATCATGAGGATGGTCTGCTTTTGTTATGCTTTTGTGTTATAGTGTCTACGCTCCAAGACATCATGGCGACTCGCTATTGTAAGTCGCTCCTCAGCTGCGAGTCGAACAGCTGATTCTTTTCTAAGCCACCCCTCGCTCAGGGAAAAATATTGCTTCTTCGCAGTTCGCCGATGGGCTTACTCCACTTAATTAAGTTTCAGGCCGAGGATAATAAATTTCCTGGGCCATGAGGAGGGGAAATGTCACAGTACGCTCCAAAGCAGCTTTCTCTTCCTCTCCGACATCTTCACATATGCACTCAATCGCGCGGGATCGTGGTTTCACGAGAGAAAGAACGTACGGGTAAAGGGCGTAATAAAGCCTCTCATCTGGTTCCTTGCTGGTGATACGTGGATCTGACACGACCATTATCCCCAATTCATCATCATCAACTTGCGTTAGTCGCCCCCATCCAGGCTCGTCCTCAAGATTGAAACTTCCCTCTCGAAACATTTTAAACCATCGTTGGCATTGACATTCACTGATAGCATTTGGATATACTGACATATCTTCTGAGAGACTACTGCAGTATCTCCATGAAGCCGAATTTGATAAAGTATGATATGGCGGATATGTAGTTGTCATAAGACATCATATGTCAGCAAATAAAAAATGAATTATATAAAAAAGTGACGTGGGAAAAGAAAGGGAATTAGCTCGAGATCACAGCAATTATAAAATTCCAGATTACAGAATCAATTTAATGGACTGTTATGCAGTGAATTTTTAGTAACCTGAAAACCTGCATTACTTTCCGACCAACCCAATAGTTACATGACATGGATATCTCACTTTTTAGACCCGAATAGTCATAACAGACCTTGAGTAATTCGGAACATTCTGTGATTTGTTGGATACTTACTATGTCACCCATTTAAGCAATAAAATCGTCGTCACAAATAGTTTTGAACTCTTTTTTGATTTAAGTGCAATAAATTTGGTGTACGGGGTCTTCTCTATTTTAAGCAATCAAGATGTGTCTTGGAACAGGCAAGAATTGTCGGGTAATGCGGAGGTGTTGGAGATTCGATCGCCCCCTGCCCATCGAATGGCGTTATATTTGTAGCCAAATGCTGTGTACAACGGGTCTCTGTGACCTCCAGAACCACAAGGAGATCTCGAATCCTCCATATAATTTCATTATTTTACGGATCGGGATGAGAAACTCGGGAGTTTCGAATATCACGTCAACATGTCGATTGATAATTTTGGAATCGGGAACGCGATATTTATTTCGTGAAATTTTAAACGTTTATCGAACTTAGTTTCTGCAAGAAGTTTCATAAACACTTTTAACAGCGTCGCGGGTATGATTTAAGCTGACCAGGTGGCAGAAAATGCGATCGCAAGATCGCTATCTTCGCGGAGGTGTCGGAACTCTGATCGCCCCTGTCGTCAGGGGGCGTTATATTCTTAGCCAAATACTGTAAACACCAAGTCTCGGTGACCTCCAGAACCGAAGGGGGATCTCGAATCATCCATATAATTCAATGTTTTTTCGGAGAGGGATAAGAAAACTCAAGTGTTTCGAATCTATGACGTAACGCTTTGACGGATAATTTCAGACCCGGTAACCCCATATTTATGAAATTTTGAAGTTAAACGATCCTACTTTCTGTAAGATTCTTCAGGAACACTTTGGATAGCGTCATGGGTGTGATTTAAGCTCGTTAGGCGGCGGGAAATGCGTTCTCAAGATCGCGCCCTTTGAGGAGGTGACGGAGATCCGATCGCTCCCTGCCGTCAGAGGGTGTTATATTCGGAGCCAAATATTATATACAACGGATGTAGGCGACCTCCAGAACCACAAGTGGATGTCGAATCGTTCCCATAGTTTCACATTTTTTTGCATCGGGATCGGAAACCTCGGGAGTTTCGAATCTATGACGTCACCGTTTAGACGAATAATCGCAGAACCGGGAATCCGATTGTGTTTCTGTTGCGATTTCAGAATGTTTACGGAGAACTTCAGAGAATAATATCTTCCACTAACTAGTCTGAAGAGGGGGAGGAGCTTTCAAAGTGGCGGAATTTATTTTCAAACAATTTTCCGCCAACATAGTATGGTGGTTAGCGTTTTCAGCTGCACGCTGTTGGCTTGGGTTCAAATCCCAAATAGACTCTGGTCATTTCCGTGTCGTACCTTTCATAGGGCACCCTTCATAGGGTACCCTTCATAAAACACTGGCTCACCTCCATGGTGCTTCCATAATACAGCAGCCAGCAAAACTTCGCGGATATTTAAGGGGTAATATTAAGAGGTACCTACTATCAGAGACATGTGCCTGCCGCTTCAAAAATAGATTTTCAAATATTTTAATGCAATCATTCCTCCAGTTTCCATCAAAATTTCTTTTCCTGAAAAAATTAATAAATTTTGTGCTGCGTGCTATAAAAGCGGACATGAACGGAGAAAAACTGGATCATGTTATTCCTTAAACTAGTCTTAAAGATACCAGATACCATTTGTCACTTCAATACAGAAGTTGCTCAGACCAGTGTACTTCGGTGTATGTAAATACACATACGGTTAGCACATTCATACGCCCACAGACGTACTTTGATAGGTTCATAAATATTTGAAATACATTTCACTGATATACACTATTGTAAACAAAATATAAACTCACCATTAATAGGGGAAAAAGCGAGATACGTTAATACGAGTAGATGGTAGTAGAAACTCGTGCAAAGTTTCTGAATCTCGAGTATAAGTGGTTGAAATTTGAGAATCATAATGTAGCTCTTAAGTTTGATGCTAAAATAAAACAATAAGTTGCAACGTGTTACTTTGAGAGCTTTAAAATTTCTTAATTATCTCCTAATCAAACTCTAATCTCTCATATACTCTAATATTCCTTCAACAAATGAAACGGAAATTTGAATTAGAATTTTTTATTTCAGAGTGACTCTATTTTGTTGTTTCCATACGAAGATATGCGATTTTCAAAGATTATATGACCAAGGTACTTCTTTTCCTTTTTCTCTGTTTTAAACAGATCAAATATTTATCTTCCAAGGACATTGTTACCATGAAGAAGAGCCACTGTTTCCCATTTTCTACATTTAGCTTGGCGAATCTTTTTCTCTTCTTTGAATATTGCAAAACTGACATTGTTAAAGAAGTACTAAAGGAGACACAGGGTAGTCTTGGTATGCTTCTAAATTATTACGTTCAACCACAAGCTTTTCTTTTGTCTTTCATTTTTTTTCAAAGTAGGATGCCCTTAGTCCCGAAAACATACGACCACATTTTATTACGAAAGCAACGTGAAGGGAAACCATCATTGCTCCTTACAAGAGGACGAACTTCTATGTCTTATCCGGGATTCGAACTCGAGACACGGAGTGGGAGCTCGCAATGCTGACCACCATACGGTGTGGGAGCCTTACCTAGAGTTTAAACTTCCCATCTGGCAGTTGTGCGCACGATTCATTAATACTGAACCCTTAATATTATTGATTAATATTAATTGGTACACAGCGAAAATCTCTTGCAAAATCCTTTCATTATCCGAGAAAGGATTTTGTAATAAAAGCGTCCTATCTGTGAGGAGTCGAAAACATCAATTCATGTAACATTGTTTTAAATTCCCTTCACGCCAAACAAAGGGCGTCAAAATTCCATCCCTATGGAAAATGGAAACTCCGCATCGATATCCGGTTTACTAAAGGGAGAGAACCTGTCAAAACATCAGAGGAGACTGTCTCTTATGCGTTTCCCATTTATTATCATTACCCTTTATTAAAACGCGCGGCTGATCCAAGGCCTGTCGCTCTCACCCGTTCCCCGCTGAGGTATTCATAAAAGAACTCGATGCCATGCCCTTTCACGAATATTGTTTTCTTTGTCCGCTCTCTACAAGCACATAATGCCCTTCAGCGGTTGGAAGAAGAAGCTACAGCGGTATCAAAAGAGTTCGAGTGAACAAATGCAGAACTTTCCCAGGCTGATACGATACATAACATAGTACATTCTGTTACACAATTAAAAGGGTATACTCGCCAAGCTTACCGTAAGGATACACCCAATGAATCTTTTCTCAATTATCACTTCTGAAACAAGTAAAGTAAAAATCGAAAATGATTACAAAGGAAGTTTCAGCGCACCGTAAATACACTATTTGTTACAAATTCAGATGTGTGTGTAATAGAACAATTGTACTAAGTGAAGAGTTAGTGCAAAATCAGGGCAAATGAAAGAAACACTTGATCGTGGTAAGATCAAAGTTTCATCATAGCATCACTAATCTATATTTTATTCCACAGTTTGGGCGATCAAAAAGGGCTTATATCTGGTAAAAATACAAAGCATCAGCAAAAGAGATATACGGTTTTGTACCTCTTCTAGAATTGTAAATTGTATATTCAACAGCTATATCACTCCATTGTTTGTGAACGAAATGGACGATCCCAATGCCTGACAGCTCTATGTTAATAGCTAGAATTATTTTGATTTTCAAGTACATTGTGTTAAAAACATTCTATCCCGCTTAAAAGGGCTCATACGTTACCCTTCAATCCCTGTGCGAAAATTTGGGATATTTCTTAATGATGTGTATCTAATCACACAATAGAAAAGATATTTTCAGCCCACTTGATTTATCTGAAAGCAAAGGTTTCAGTTCATAATGTGTAATTTTTCTAATTTAATATTTTGGATTGTCAATTTTTCACAGAACATGAAACATCTGGTGTCGCTCACTATAATATTAAAATCATGTTCTAAAATTATTAATTAATGAAAAAAGCATTTTTGAAAAACTTAAGCTGTGTATTTAAAATTTTACTTAAATAAAAACGGAATTTACGATGTGCTCATTTTTTAGTGTGTTAAAAATGCACAAGTAAATAAATCCTCAATGCTTAAAGATCTACGGTGACGATTAATTTGTTAAGTATTGACAGTTTGAAAGTGTCGCTTGTAGTAATAATGGTATCAGCACTCGATTAGCGAGAGGTAAACGTCTCTATAGTTTATATGACTTCCTATTCAATTATAAACTTTACGCGGTTTAGTGATCAGATCGCATCAACATGAGTGCTCAAACATCTGCACGCGTTAATCGCAATTTTGTCGTTAATTTCTTCAAATTCAATTGATTCTACCCGTTTCATAAACTATTTTCCTAGATTCAGAAAAGAAATTCACACTAGAAACAAAAAGAAATTGCTGAAGGCGTATATTTAAGATAATGCAGGAAACTTATTTGTCATATGCTAAGAGTTTCTCGCAAAATTTTCGAAACTGCAAATTAGCAAACTTTATTCTATGCACAAATCCTACTTTAAATTTTATCATAAATTTTAATTACATTCGGGATTGTTATTCTTTAACGATTTTATGCTAAGTTTTTTTTTAATATTTCTGATATTAAAAAAGTGAAATTCTCTTGTGCATGTTTCACCAAACATAAAATTCATTTAGGTATTTAAGATAGACAGCCGACAAACTATGTTTATTCTTTTGGCTGTAACGGTAAGAAGAGTTAATAAGGCTTTATT
The DNA here is from genome assembly GCA_907164885.2 of Dolomedes plantarius. Taxonomy (NCBI): domain Eukaryota; kingdom Metazoa; phylum Arthropoda; class Arachnida; order Araneae; family Dolomedidae; genus Dolomedes; species Dolomedes plantarius. The sequence goes on along the minus strand of OU015497.1, from coordinate 164,586,055 downwards.
TCAGATTGATTCAACTGAAATCAAGTAACCATGTATTAAATTAGAAACGAAGAAATCATTCGATTTTTTATTATTGTGAAATAACACTACAAGCATTTTTATAGGATAAAATTTTAACTCAAACAAATAGTCTAAACCAGCAATAATAAGACGTGCTCCCCATTTTAATCGTGGTAAAGGCATAATTGAATCACTTAACCCTCTATTTACTTAGCGAAGAATTAAAATTTGGGGGAAATTAATATTTTTTTTCTGTAAAAGTACTTAACGCAATATGGGATGTCCTCATCTTAGATTTATGACCCAGACGCCCTGTTTATGACAGAATTTAATACAATATTCTCTTTTTTAGAAAGTAGTTAGTTATAATGATATCAACGCTCCAGCCTCAGACGACTTTGAAATCACGTACTACTTATTTTGTAAATTTTGGCATTGTCGCGCCGCTTTCAGTTTTTAGGGTGTCTGAACAATGGGAAACATTCTTTCTGCGTCGAATGAATTTCATCATGTATTTTAATATAAGGAGGCGTTATTTAACCACCTATCCTTCTAACAAATACTGCTTCTAAGGAATGCGTATCATTCTAAATATTGCTTCCGGGAAATTTTTTGTTTTCTAAATTATTGTTCACATATTTTTGTTAAACACGAAATTCACGTTTCCCTAAGTTGCAAGTTCATGAATGGCAGAACTTCCTCTTGCTCCCCACTAGCGATTTTTTTTATTGCATTAAAAGTCTCTTAAAGATAAATCCATAAATGTTAAATTTCGCCCGCGATTTTAAACAGAATGATGAAACACAATTCAAATTAATATTCTGTAGACTTTAAGTTGGTTCATTACTTTATTCGCAAGACAATGTTCAATTTCAATATGTCCGCTGCAGGACGATACACGATTTACACATAAAGTCACTATGGCAATTCTACTGTCCGATCCAGGGTTGAAAATGAGGCAGCACAGTCTACACTAAATTGCATTTATTTTCAATGCTACGGACATCACAAACGGACAATAGGTCTTATAATCTTATATTCTGAGATTCGAAAAGTGGAGCTCCATAGCTCATCTCAGTCTCGCTTATCGCTTACTCCGTTCTACCAAAACAAAAGTACTTACATAGGGAGAGGGCGCGTTGCAGCGCCACCTGGAGAACATAAATTTGAAGTTGCAACTTCCCCCCCCCACCATGAACTTTGCAGTTCATGAATACAAAATGCAACTAAAATAAATAAACAAATCAATTACATAAACATTAATAATAATTCAAAATTATAGATATTCAATTATATTTATACATTAATAGCATTCAATTCAAAACTATAGATACTCAATTATATTTAAAGAGTTTCAATTATATTTAAAGAGTTTCAATTATATTTAAGGTTCAATGTTCAAAAAAGTTTGTAAAGTTCAAATCAGTTCGTTTATCTATCACTTGTCAGTCTGATAGTTCTAGAGGGAACAAAAGTTGTGTAGGTCTCTTCACAACACCATAATCTAACTTCACACGACAGGATCTTACCTTACCGTCTCTTCCGGGGACTACTTCTATGATACTTCTAGGAATACTTCTATGATGCTTCCCATTCTTCACATATTTCTAGATGACTTGGAATCTCCAAGTAGTACCACGTCATCAACTTTGAAACCTGCTGAAATCGAACTGCTGTCGTTGATGCAGTACAATTAGCTGATTTCAGATTTAGCAAATATTCTTTCCTCCACCTTTCCCAGTAGTGATCTGATAACTTTTGTCGATAGTTGTAACGCTTGATTAAATCTTTCCTATTTAAGTTGTTGTGTTCTTCACTGACTTTCACAGGTGACAATGATGTTAAACGTTTTCCGACGAGGAAATGCGCTGGACTCCAAAACTGAGTCTCCAGAACTGAGTCAATGGTGAAGATTCATGAGGATCACTGTATACAAAAGGTAATGGGTCTCGAATTAATTATAAATTCAACTTCCGTTAATA